>MJUU01072977.1:0-13239 GCA_002080025.1 Modiolus philippinarum
ATTCCTATATACCCCCCCAAACTTTGTTTGCGGGGGGTATAAAAACCAAAAATTTTATGGAAAAGGGGCAATAACTCCAAGATGGGTTATCGGATATTCTTCAAAATTGCAGGGCAGGTAGATCTCATCATGCTGATCATTTTTACCCCACCCCATATCAGATTTTTGATATCTGTAATGGTTTTCGAGTAATTGGCAAAAAACGGCAATTTACCCCTATGTTCTATTTTTAGTAACAGCGGCCATGTTGTTTGGTCTAAGGACATAAAAATCACAAACTTAAAAGAGCATACCCTGGTGATGATTCAGGCCAAGTTTGGTTAGTATTGGCCCAGCAGTTTCAGGGGAGAAGATCTTTGAATAAAAGTTAACGGACGGACGGACAACAACTTTTTTACCATCAAGCCAGGTTCCAGCAGTATTGGGAGCTCTTCATGGCGAGATAAACAACCCAAGCAGAGCAGACAACCAGCCTCATCTGTGACAAACTTTACCAGTGATGATCAATCACAGAGTGGATAGAGCACTGTGACAGTTGTTTACTGATAAAAGAACAGCCGACAGACAATGTAACAATTGTGAACATTACTTGTAGCCATTAGTCAGGAGTTAGTGTGTTTAGACGTTTTGTTATTGGAGAAATCCAAAGGAGCAAATGAATGACAAACTTAATTAACTGCATTTTGTGATCATTGTGATAATGATATATTAAAAAAAAAATAATACTCCCATTGCTGAAAAGAACCTTTTTAGATGAACAATGACGGACAAACAGACCAAAAAGCTACCGATTCTGAGGTGCGAAAGGAGCTCTTCAGTAAAATGTTACTAAAGTAGTTCACAAAATACGAGAATTTTTTGTTCAAATATGAAATATGTGAAATAAATATTGATAAATACAGAATATGTGAATCTATGTCAATACGTAAATATGGGAAATAAAAAGGAACAAGACCAATTACATGTCTGGACCTGCGTCACCGTCACTCATGTTCAACTTAGAAAGTGTTTTTTTTTTCAAATCTAACAGAATGTCATGTATAGGTTTACCAATTCAAACAAGTATTCATTTACCTTATTACCAAAAATTCTTCAAATGCAATTTATAATTGAGATTATATTAAGTTCAATCCTATTACTGTAATAGACAAAAAAGGAGAAAAAAAAAACCAAAACTAAATGTACAAAGTTAAACAAAGCATAAAATGAAAATAGTCCATATCACTTCAGCAAAGGTGAAAACCATACCTGAGTTTAAAAATAAACACATACTTTAAATCTTTATGAGAAAATATATGAAAGCAATGCAAAAATTCAAGAATAGCTGCCCATGGTCAATGCGTTCAAAACTCTGCAACGTCTCTGGACAAAAATTGAGTACCATGATGATATAATATGATAGAATAAAGTACAAGTTCAATAATAGATAAATTTGACATTTTTTTTACATCAAAACTGGTATAAAGGGGAGGTTCACATCACCAATGTGTTCAAACAACAGTAAAAACTTCCAAAGGTATTTAGTCAGAGATGTTAATCTTTCAGATTACACAAACAAGGCACTGTGGTATAGATGTATGCACTTTATTTTTATTAGATATGGTGTACTTGTACGTGAGATAATATCTCATGTGTAAACTTTGTTCAATTACTATTATCTAAATTACGTAAATTCTAAAACCTAAGGATTAACTCCCACCATCATAGTTTTGTCCTTAGCTATACTGTGGAAGTACTTTTATTCGTGGACATCAATTTTCGTGGTTTTGATAACTATCACTATTTCGTGGGCACTTTAATTCGTGGTTTCAAATTCTATGCATTAAACTCTATGCAAAAAAGACATTTCGTTGGGAACTTAATTTCGTTGTTTTAGCGAACCACGAAATCCACGAAAATTGGAACCCCACAAACAATAGTACTTTCACAGTATTTGAATATTGATTACTCCCAATTTCATTGGGTTTTATGCATTTTAACATTTTTTGAAATTATGGATTTCCCTTGTTTGGGTTCTAGTGCTGCTGATGAGCAATAAATTTCCGAAATGGCCATACAGCTCATTAAAATTATTGCAGTTGTAGTTAACATATGTGTTATGGTCTCATGTTCATTTACTCCATATCCTTTCGTAAAACTGTAATGTTAAAATATGCTGAAAAATGACCAAGTTCAACAATGCATAAATTTGACATTTTTATTTCAAATCTACCAAAAAAGGGAGGTGCACATCTTCAATGTGTCAAAAACAACTGTGTAAAGTTTCAAAAGCACCAGGTATAAGGAGTCAGAGTTTCAAATTACACAAACTCAGTATTGTAATGTTAAAATTTAATGAATTTAATGAAAAAGTTCAACAATGGATAATTTTTTTCCAAATCTCACCAAAAGGGGAGGTGTAAATCTTCAATGTGTCAAAAACAACTGTGCAAAGTTTCAAAAGCATCAGGTATAAGGTGTCAGAGTTTCAGATTACACAAACTCAGTACCATAATGTTAAAATTTGATGAAAAAATGACTAAGTTCAACAATGGATAAATTCCACAATTTTTTTCCAAATCTCACCAAAAGGGATGGTGCACATCTTCAATGTGTTCAGAACAACTGTGCAAAGTTTCAAAAGTATCAGGTTATAGGTGTCTGAGTTTCAGATTACACAAACTTAGTACCCCCAAAGCGTGACGGACGGATGGACGGACAGAGTCGACGGACGGACGGAGGGATGGACGGACGGAGTCGAGCGGCTCCAAGACCCTCTATTAACTTACCTTATTACAATATTCCATATTTCTCTAAACCAAACAAGAATATTTGAAAATGAATAAAGTCTTATAGGACAAAATCTATGGATGCTCAAACCAGAGGCTCCCAGGAGCCTGTATCGCTCACCTGGCTTTCAGTTGCCACAATCAAGGTAACATTGTAAGTTATATAGTTGATCTTCAGTCTCTCAAACTTTTGTAGCTTGAACATCTCCAATATCTTGAACTGTATTTAAAGTCTGGTCATGTTTTACTACATTTCTTTGTTGGGCTTATATGACAAAAAATGTTCTTGCCAAGGACCACTTTCGACACCAGTTTTGAAGTCGAGATGTCATTTTGTATATGGCATCATTTTGTAAATGGCGCTCAACGAACAAATTTCAACATCGGTTTTGAAGTCGCAACAACAAAATCTATTTGGAAACCAAATTTCATTGAAATAGGACAATGTTGAATTTTCCCGCCTTTTTGGCAGCCGTTTTGAAAATGGCCATCAGTAAACAATTTTCAACATCAGTTTTGACATCAATACCTATTTAGAAATCAAATTTCATTGAAATCAGATAATGTTGAATTTTCCCTCCTTTTTTGGCAGCCATTTTGAAAATGGCAGTCAATGAATAATTTTTAACATCAGTTTTCAAGGTGCGACATCAATACCTATTTGGAAACCAATTTTCATTGAAATCGAACAATGTTGAATTTTCCCGCCTTTTTTGGCGACCATTTTGAAAATGGCTGTTAATGAACAATTTTTAACATCAGTTTTGAAGTTGCGACATCAATACCAATTTGGAAACCAAATTTCATCAAAATTGGACAATGTTGAATTTTCCCACCTTTTTTGGCGGCCATTTTGAAAGTGGCAGTCAACAACAATTTTTAACATCAGTTTTTGAAGTAGCGACATCAAGACCTATTTGGAAACCAAATTTCATTGAAATCAGACAATGTTGAATTTTCTGCCTTTTTTGGCGGCCATTTTAAAAATGGCGGTCAACGAACAATTTTCAACACCAGTTTTGAAGTCGCAATATCAACATCTACTGTGGATGTTCTTTTATTAGTGGACATCAATTTTCGTGGTTTTCATAAAAATTACTATTTTGTGGGCACTTAAATTCGTGGTTTCGAAATCTATGCATTAAAGCTCTATGGAAAAAATGCATTTCGTTGGGAACTTAATTTCGTGGTTTTAGCGAACCACGAAATCCACGAAAATTGGAACCCCACGAACAATAGTACCTTTACAGTATTTGGAAACCAAATTTCATTGAAATCGGACATTGTTGAATTTTCCCGCATTATTCGGCGGCCATTTTGAAAATGGCGGTCAAGTACAGTTTTTTAACACCAGTTTTGAAGTGGGCACAGCAAGGCAAACTTTTCAACAATTTACACTTAACCTTCATCTTCTCTTGTTTTGGAAATAAAAGACAAGAAATATGAAAATTTTTAAAATTTGGTGAAAAAAGGGCAATAACTCCTACAAGGGTTTATGGATTTTCTTCAAAATTTCAGGGTGGGTAGATCTTGATATGCTGAACATTTTTGCAATTTACACTTGACCTCTACAGGGCTCACCAAATTGGGCGATAAGGGCGAATAAGTAGCCCTGTTGTGCCCCAAGTTGCCTAAAGTTGCCCCCAAAAGCAATTTCAAGTCGCCTGAGCAATTTGACACTTCTAATTATAACCCTTTCTATTTCCGGTAACAAGGAACTAAATTGATAAGATTTCTAATGCTTATTCCTATGTTTGCAAAGCTCAAAGATTATTTACATCTTCTCATGGTTATAAAATCAAGACTCATTGACTTTGTTGTATACATTTATTAAACAAAATCATTGGAAATTGTCCTAAATATTTACGTTTCAACTACAGTTCAAACCGGAAGTGGTCTATATAAAGAATGTCCACAAACATAAACAATCTATTTATATCTCTCTAATATTTGGAGAACCATTAAAAAAAGAATGAAGCAGATTAGCAACTGTCTCTTCAGCAACTGAGTGATAAAGTACCAATTTAAATGTAAATCTAACCTAAATGCAGGAGCGCCTCCAACCATAAGCTTTTGGGTGAAAGAAACATAAAATTGATAAGTAGCTAAAATCATATTTATTTTATATAAAATCAACATTGTAGTTCTTGAAATATCAATGGTATTTTAATGGTTAAAACTGATTCATTGCCATTGTTGAATAAATGTTTATGTAAATCAAATACAAAAGTCTTGAAAATATGTGCAAACAGGTCGCCCTATTTCTACCCTCAGGGAGACTTCAAGTCTCCCTGTTCTTTTGAAGTGTGGTGAGACCTGCCTCTATCTGTTACACTTTTTGAAATAAAAAATAAATAAAGGGCTACGCAGAGCGCAGCATAATACAACCGCACCATGTCGACCACTGAAATTTGAAAAAGTGTAATTTAGAGCAAATTTGGACACAGTAAAAAGCTTGACACAGTAATTAGATGGACACAAAAAAAGCTTGATCCAGTAATAAGCTGGACCCAAAATATTATAAAATAAGGCTTACAATGAGAATAATCCAAAGAAAAAATCCCATCAAAATCTGATGAAAAATAAAAGTTTCGCATATTTCTTATAATTGCAATTTTGGCCCCTCTGACCCCTTATAGCTCGGAAATGATATGAGCTACGCCAAATCCACTGAATACTACTTATAGCTTACAATGAGACGAACGCAAGGAATAAAACCCATCAAAATCTGGTGAAAAATAAAGATTTCAGATATTTGTAATAATTGAAATTTTGGTCCCTTTGACCCCTTATACCGGAAGCGGTAATAGATACATCAAATCTGTTGACATACTTCTGAAAGCTTGCACTGAGAGGAATCCAAACAAAAAAGATTTCACATATTTCTGAAAATTGCAATTCTGGTCCCTTTGACCCCTTATAGCTCAGAAACTGAAAGAGCTACACCAAATCTGTTGACATACCACTGAAAGCTTACAATGAGAGGAATCTAAAGAAAAAAATCCCATTGAAATCTGATGAAAAATAAAAATTTTAGGTAATCCATATGTTTGCAGTTTTGGTCCCATTGGGCCCCTCATAGCTTGGAAAGGAAACAAATTATCAAAAATCTTGTGGTGCAGCATTAGTTTATTTTTCATAAGGAATCCATTGCAAAAAAAACTCCATCAAAATCGGACTCAAAAAAAAATTGAAATTTTTGAAATTCGCCCCTTTTGGGCCCCATTTATCTCGTGAATGGTACATGCCACGTGAAATATGGTGGCATTTTCCAGATTGGAAATTTTCTAAGGAGTACACTGAAAGAAACCCCATCAAAATCCAATAAATAATAAAGATTCTACAGTCAAATATGTGAAAACACCCAATTTAACCCTTTTTGGCCCCTAATTCTGATATGGGTAGGGCCAAAAACTAAAGGAAAAAAAGGTTTCTCAAGAATGTTCCAAGAAACATCATACTAAAATTTGAAAACAATCCGTCTACTGGAACCAAAGTTACACTGTCCACAGACACGAAAATACCTAATTTAACCCCTTTTTGGCCCCTTTTTTGCCTCTTTTTCAAAAACAGGTGGTGCAAGGAATGCGAAACTAAAACACGGGCTTAAGCTTGTGCCAACAAACGTAATACTAAAATTTGATAACAATCTCTTCACTTGAACTAAAGTTATGCTGTCCACAGACGCAGACGCCGTCGCCAGCGCCATACCATAATACGGCCGCAAAATTTTAGAGGTTGTATAAAAATGCAAATATTTTGAAAATTTTACGGAAAAAGGGCTATAACTCCGAGATGGGTTTTCAGATTTTCTTCAAAATTGCACGGTGGATAGATCTCATCATGCTGATCATTTTTGCCTCTGTCAAATTTTTGATATCTGTAACGGTTTTCGAGTTATTAGCCAAAAACTGCAATTTACCCCTATGTTCTATTTTTAGCAATGGTGGCCATGTTTTTTGACCAGCCAACTAATCAAACATAACTTTGAGAAGCCATACCCTGGTGATGATTCAGGCCAAGTTTGGTTACATTTGGCCCAGCGGTTTCAGAGGAGAAGATTTTTGAAATTGTTGACGGACGCAAAGTGATGACAATAGCTCACATGGCCCTTCGGGCCAGGTGAGTAAAAAACTACAGTAGAAACATTCAAACATAATTTCTGATACCTCCACTGAAGATATTTCTTGTTTGACTTTCTTCAGAACATCTTTGGCATTATCCTTCATTCCCACTACTTCAATATCAAATGGAAAGCCAGTTTTATCTGTGAAGTGCCATACTGGTGTTTCCCCTTAAAACAATCAGCTATTGTTAATAAACATCTAAAAGCAATGTGTGATGGACAAAATGATGGAGTTAATGACAGATTGACTGACAGACAGAGGTAAAACAGAGTATTTGTAGAGATTTTGTCTCATTTGCTTTTACTCTATATCCCTTCATTACTTATTGTCATCTACATGTATATATATATGTTTTTTTGTTATTTTGGATTCTTAGGTTAGTGTGTGATGAAATATTGTTTTTTTTCTGTTATTGTTATTTTACATCCTGTGTCTTTTGCAACAGTGTCTGCATGTCTTACCAGAATTCTGATAAAATTTCACTTTGAAATTATGATGGTCAAATAATTTTTCTTAAGTGACGACATATATTTTTGTAAAATAAATATATGTAATTATGTACCAAAATTCAGTGAAACTTGCAGCTAGGCCCTATTGTAAGCAATCTTGTCTTGTCCATCTGAGATAAACAATTTCTTATTTGGTTTAAAATTGTACTTTTGTATGTTTCAAAATTGAGCAGAAAAAAAAAAAAACCCAAAAAAAACACTTCTATATTCTGATTGATTCTTTGAATATGTCGAATTAACACTGATCAGATAATGAAGTGTGTAACAGGATGAGTCATTAGAAGACAACGACAAGAGTGTCAGAAGATAACTTAGCTTGCTGGGGATTAAAATGACCTCATGCACAATAAATTATAAAGTTACACATTTTCTAATGTTTTGATTTGATCTGCACTGAAGAGACATAAGTTGTCAAAATGGCCAAACTAAAGTTAAAGTACTTTAACTTCGGTATTTTTGTTATTTGTTACCACTTGGTCAATGATTCTGCAGGTGGACTGTTAGTCCCCGAGGTTGTTCACCCAGTAGTCATTACTTCGGTACTGACCCAAAAAATGATTTTATTTGAAAACTTTCAATATCTGAATTTGAGAAAATTTTGCTTAAAACTAAGGAGCATCTCCCTTATGCAAAGCTCTGTCCTAAGCTAAATTTGGCTTTTCATTTAGATATGTTTGCTATTTGTTCTCAATCAGATTTTACAATTTTTGGTTGATGATCTTCCAAATGTTTTGATTTGGCACTGAAGAGACATAAGTTGTCGAAATGGCCTATTGCAGAAACTAAATTTACAGTAATTTTGGTATTTTGTTATTTCATAATTGTAATGCTTTGAAATTTTTTAAATATTATATAAGGAGGACACATGCCAAATAAGAACTTTCTACCACTAAAAGTATAACTTCCAGAAGCGTGCTTCAAGTTTTTCTAAAAATTGCCCTCAGGGCAACGTCAGGTCAAAATGGCTACAACATTGGCCCTGCCAGAAAGCTCTAATATTAGGGAAGTCACATAACAAATATAAACACCCTATCACTAAACGACAAAATTCCTGATGCAAGGTTAATTTTTTTTAAAAGTGCATTAATCGCAAGGTCAAGATGCCTATAATGGATCCATCAAAAGGCTATCATTATAAGGAAGTAATGTACCAAAATTGAACACACTGCTACCAAATGTATACTTTATAGAAACAAGGTTAAAGTTTTTAAAAAAATGCCCTTTAGGCAAGGTCAACGACAAAATGCCTACAAATATGGTACTGCCTTTAAGCTCTCATAACGAAGGCCCTGCCAAATATGAACACCCTATAACGAAATGTTTACCTTCTAGAAGCAAGGTTTCAAGTTTTTAACAAGTGTAGACACAGAAATGTCTCGCCTGTATATGCATATCTTCAACAAAATAATTAGTCATGGCTACATGATAGGTATCAGACTGGCATGTGCACACCTAGATGTAACAATAGACCAAACAAGATGCCTGTAAGTGTTCTATTTACAAAGAATGGATCAAAGTTAATGAACCATGAAATTGAGGCCAAGGCTACATGAGAAGTCAGACTGGCATGTGCCTTCCTAGATGTAGCATTAGACAAAATATGATGCCTGTAAGTGATCTAGTTACAGAGAAATAATCAAAGTCAATGAACCATGAAGTTGAGATCAAGGCTACATGACAGGCGTAAGACTGGCATGTGCCTACCTAGATGTAGCATAAGCCAAGATAGGATGCCTGTAAGTGTTCTTATTACAGAGAAATGATCAAAGTCAATGAACCATGAAATTGAGGTCAAGGCTACATGACAGGTGCCAGACTGGCATGTGCCCACCAAGATGTAACAATAGACAAAATATGACGACTCTAGGTATTATAGCTGCAGAGAAATAAGTATAAAAGAAAAGAAATGTTCAAAGTCAATGAACCATGAAATTGAGGTCAAGGTTACATGACAGGTGTCAGACTGGCATGCAAACACCTTAATGTAGCAATATATCAAATATGATGAATCTAGGTGTTTTAGTTACAGACAAATATGTATTCAAGTAGAAAAGTTATCAAAGTCAATGAACCATTAAATTGAGGTCAAGGCTACATGACAGGTGTCAGACTGGCACACACCCCCTAGATGTACCAATAAACAAAATATAGTATGTCTATACATTACAGTGCCTCAGAAATTGACTTAAATGTAAAACTATTTTGCAAAATTTACAAAGTCACTGAACCGTGCAAATGAGGTTGAGGTCAAATGACAAGTGGCAGACTGGCATGCCCCCACTAAGATACATCAATACACTTAATATAATGGATCTATGTATTACAAATCCAGAGAAATTAACTTGAATGTGAAACTATGTCGCAATTATCATGAAGACAATGTCAAAGTCATCTGAAACATGCATTGCTAGAAAGTTCTAACCATAAGCTTTCTGGGTACAAAAGATGTTGCATATAAGTGATACACTTCAAAAGTTATTAAGGTTTTAAGAAAGTTTATGCCACAGCCGCTGGAAAGTAATACCTATGTCTTGCCTGTCGCAGGCGAGACAACAATGCCCTCAAGGCAAGGTCAAGGTCAAGATGCCTAAAATGTGGTACCAACAGAAAGCTCTCATCATAAGGAAGTTGCATACCAATTATGAACATAATATCACTAAATGACTTACTTCTAGAGGCAAAGTTAAAAGTTTCTTTTTTTTTAATATTGCCCTCAGGGCAAAGTCAAGGTCAAAATATCTACAAATATGGTACCAGCAGAAAGCTCTCATCACAAGAAAATCGCATACCAGATATGAACATCCTACCACTAAACAACTATCTTCTAGAAGCAAAGCTAGTTTAAAAATCAAAGCTCTATAAGAGCTGAAGGTGTTCGTATGTGTTGAAGTTAAATAATTCACCTCATTTCCACTTCCAATTTCAAACTTAGCCATACCACTGTCCAGTCAAAATATGATATCAAGATTTGTTAGGAGTATGACAACTTCCTAAATTATGAGCGTTGTTTTAATGATATGAGTTATTAACCTTTTTAATACTAAGGAATTTTGGAATATTGATACACATAAATATATATGCAGAGGATATCTAAATGTTTCAGACAGAAACGGCCACTCTTTACGTACATTTTAAAATGCATGCAATTCAAATAAGGAAAATAAGCCGATCAGAGAAAATGAAACTACCTACATTCATCGTGTTTTAATAGGACTATTTATATCCACATGCAAATTAACGTACATGCGCATCGAGTGTAAATTTGGCATTTCCACAGAAGCAATCAAATAATCGAGAATCCTTCACACAGTCGAATATCTCCCATTTCTGATTACGGCGGAACCACAGCAGAGACATATAGTTACATCTTGACACTGGTATGTGTGCCGTTTGTTTCAAATCAAAACATATCGAAAATGTAAACAAACAACATTCTGCGCCCTCTAACGGCTGATCGAGATTAACAGAATATTTACACACGTATATATTCGGGTTCGTACAGAAATGACTGCATGAAGATCAGGCAGTCAATGTATCAAAACATCATGAAAATTTCAAAAATATACCACAAGTTTCATAACGAAAGTATTTTGCTATTTTTAGAGATTATCCTGATTATTTATATTCCTACGCGTGAAACAAATATTTTTGTTTTGATGAAACGTGCTCGATAATCGTTTAATTTCTCATTACAGGAAATTAAATTAGTTTATCAATAGCGATGTAGTAATTTAAAATGGATTTGGGTGTATTATAAACGTCTCAAACTGTACATTCAAAACTATTCCACACCTCCTTTTTAGTTTCAATCCGCAATCACTTTAAAGCCTTTCAGCACCCCGATTCCCTCTTTAAACTATGTTCAAACATTTTCACCATTTCAGGGCAATAGTATGTAGCGTTTTTCCAAATTATTCAGTAAATTACTGTATCATTTACATTTTTAAGTGGACTGTTTAAACTGTTTTTTAACTTTTTAAAGTTTCCCGCCTTGCATGTAATCTATTTTTATCCAATTCAAGCTGAACCGATAGCTAAGCTGTTCTATTCGAACACCAAAAAAAAATCCCACAAGGAAAGGATCAAGGTAAAAATGTATACAAATATGGTACCACCAGAAAGCTCTCATCATTAAATACTAAATATGAACATCCTACCGTTACCTCTAAAAGCCTACCTTCTAGAGGCAAGGTTTAAGTTTTTCCAATTACCCTAGTGGCAAAGTCAAGGTTAAATATCTTCAAGTATGGTACAACAAGAAAGTCCTCATCACAAGGAAGTCACATACCAAATATTGATATCCTAGCTTAGGGCTCCATTCCACAAGCAAGGTTAAAGTTTTTGATGACAATGCCAATTTTTTCCAGCGAGCTCAAAATCTTTTGAAAATGTAGAGCCACAATGAGTCCACAGAACTGGAAAGAGTACATATGTACTTCTGAAACATTGTTACAAGAAATGCATGTGGATATATTTAAGTTTGTGACGAAGTGAAGTAAAAATTTGATTCTCTTTGGCGCCTTTTACTTCCATAAAGGGTAACAACTACACAAACTCAGTTGATGCACTACTGAAGGCCAATCCCTGTAAATAACCAGAGGCTCCCAGGAGCCTTTATCGCTCACCTAGCTTTCAGTTGACATTGTAAGTTATACAGTTGTTCTTCAGTCTCTCAAACAAAAATATCTTGAACTGTATTTAAAGTCTGGTCATGTTTTACTATATTTCTTTGTTGAGCTTTTTTGACAAAAAACGTTCTTGCTAAGGACCACTTTCGACACCAACGTCATTTTGTAAATGGCAGTCAATGTACAACTTTCAACATCAGTTTTGAAGTCGCAACATAAATATCTTTTTGGAAACCAAATTTCATTGAAATTGGGCAACATTGAATTTTCCCACCTCTTTTGGCAGCCATATGAAATTGGCATTCAAAAAACAATTTGCAACACCAATTTTGAAGTTGCAACATCAATATCAATTTGGAAACCAAATTTCATTGAAATCAGACAATGTTGAATTTTACCGCCCTTTTTGGCGACCATTTTGAAAATGGCGGTCAAGGAACAATTTTTAACATCAGTTTTGAAGTTGCTACATCATTACCTATTTGGAAACCAAATTTCATTGAAATTGGACAATGTTGAATTTTCCNGCCTTTTTTGAAGTTGCAACATCAATATCTATTTGGAAACCAAATTTCATTGAAATCGGACAATGTTGAATTTTCCTGCCTTTTTTGAGGCAGCCATTTTGAAAATGGCGGTCAAGGAACAATTTTCAACATCAGTTATGAAGTCGCAACAGCATGGCAAACATTTCATCAGTTTACACTTGACCTTCATCTTCTATAGTTTTAAAAAATAAAAGATGAAAAATACGAAAATTTTAAAAATTCGGTGAAAAAAAGGGCATCAACTCGTAACGGTTTTCGAGTTATTGGCCAAAAACTGCAATTTACCCCTATGTTCTATTTTTAGCAACGGTGGCCATGTTGTTTGACCTACCGCCTAATCAAAACAATTTTGAGAAGCCATACTCTGGTGATGATTCAGGCCAAGTTTGGTTACATTTTGCCCAGTGGTTTCAGATGAGAAGATTTTTGAAATTGTTGACAGACAGACGGACGGAAGACAGACAACGGAAGCATAGTGATGGCAAAAGCTCACATGGCCTTTTAGGCCAGGTGAGCTAAAAAAACTTAAACATTTGATAAACAGTGCTAAATTTCAAAGTCTGTGAAGCATGACTGCGGGGGCATATGCCTAAAAGGCCAATGAAACTGATCTTTAGTGATGCTAATGCAACTGCATACCAAATATCAATGAGCAACTA
>MJUU01072977.1:25793-37092 GCA_002080025.1 Modiolus philippinarum
ATACACGATAGATTGGACCATAAGGAAGCTCTGTACAAAACAACAATTGAATCCCACTTACAGTCTCAGAAAAAATTGTGACGAAAATTTCTATATATTGTACAACAATGAAACACAATGTCTCGGCAAACAGGAAGTGCTTATGGTATTATCTTGAAATCGGAATACACATAAGGAAGCTCAGTGCTAAACAACAATTGAATCCCACTTATAGTTTCAGAAAAAATTGTGACGAAAAATTCCATATAATGTACAACAATGAAAAACAATGATGTCTCGGCAAACAGGAAGTGCTTATGACTTGACCTTGAAATCGGAATACACAATAGATTGGACCATAAGGAAGCTCTGTGCAAAACAACAAGTGAATCCAACTTATTGTTTCAGAAAAAAATGTGACGAAAAATTCCATATAATGTACAACAATGAAAAACAATGATGTCTCGGCAAACAGGAAGTGCTTATGACGTAACATTAAAATTGGAATACACGATAGATTGGACCATAAGGAAGCTCTGTACAAAACAACAATTGAATCCCACATACAGTTTCAGAAAAAATTGTGACGAAAATTTCCATATATTGTACAACAATGAAAAACAATGACGTCTCGGCAAACAGGAAGTGCTTATGACGTAACATTAAAATCGGAATTTTTTAATGATCTGCGCATAACAACAATTGAATCCCTCTTCCAGTTTCAGAAAAAAATGTGACGAAAAATTCCATATGCTGTACAACAATTAAAAAAACAATAAAGTCTCGGCAAACAGGAAGTACTTATGCGGTAACCTTGAAATCTATATATACTCATGGGACCATCATGAGGAAGCTTTTGTGGAAATATGAATTCATTCTGTAAAGTAGTTGCTGAGAAAAGTGTGGTTACGGACGGACGGACAAACGGACGAACGGACGAACGAACGGAGGTAAACCAGTATACCCCCACTACTATGTAGCGGGGGTATAAATATTCTTGAATTTAAGAGCGAGCAAAATATTTTTCTCCTTTCCGGCATTTCAATACTGTTTCAAATGTGTGCATTTGAACCTGAACCTGCATAACAGCTTTCATTAAACCTCTGCACTTAAAAGGGCACTATAAAACTAATACCGGTAATAATTGTGTCTAATCATTCAATACAACAAATTCCCTTGCATAAACTAAGTTTTGTAATTGCTTGCCTTCAACAACAACTATTGTTTGTACCGAAATGAAAAGAAAACACGATAACTCGATTGTTTACAACCGGAAATTTAGATGCATACACATGCGCAATTGACTAATAAAGGGGTACGCCGAGTGCAGCATGATACGACCGCAGCATGTTGACCACTGAAATTTGAACAAGTGTAATTGAAAGTGAGTGTGGACATACTAAAGAGCTTGATACAATAATTGCATGGACACAATAAGGGGATTGACTCAGTAATTAGCTGGACACAAACTAGGGAAAATGAAAATTAGCCCTTATGACTCCTTATGGTACCTCTTTGACCCCTTATAGCTCGAAAACCGTAAGAGCTACACCAAATCCATCGACATACTACTGAAAGCTTATATATAATGGAATCCTAAGTAAAAAATTCCATCGAATTCAGACGAAAAATTAAAAATTCACTTAATCTGCAAGTTTGCAGTTTTGGCCCCTTCATCCCCTTATAGCTCCAAAACGTTAAGAGCTACGACAAATCCGTTGACATATTGCTGAAAGCTTATATCAAGAAGAATCAAAAGAAAAAAATCCCATCAAAATCCAATGAAAAATAAAAATTTTAGGTAATATGCAAATTAGCAATTTGGCCCCTTATAACTAGGTAAGCAAACAAGTTACCAAAATCTAATAGCAGAGTGCTGTGTTAATTTTTCATAAGCAATCCACTGAAAAAAACTGCATCAAAATCGGACAAAAAATTAAAAAAATAATTTTTTTTGATTCGCCTCTTTTGGGCCCCATTTATCTCGGGACTGGTACATGCTACGTGAAATCTGTTGCATACTGCTGTTTGGAAATTTCCTCAGGAGCACAATGAAAGAAACCCCATTAAAATCCGATTAATAATAAAGATTCTACAGACAAATATGTGAAAACACCCAATTTAATCCTTTTTGGCCCATTTTTTAAAAACGGGTGGGGTCACAATGACCAAAACAACTGCAAGCCCTCCTTTTGTACCAAAGAACATTATGCTAAAATTTCATAAGGATTGATCTACTGGAACAAAAGTTATTGATCAAAAACAAAAGTGTCTACAGACGACGACAACGACGACAGCACCATACCAATATACGGCTGTAAAAATTTTTGCGGTCATATAAAAATAAATCAATCACGGAAATTTAATACGGAAATTACGGTTTCTAGTCGAAATTTTGAGGGAATGTTTAAGGATTTCAAACCAAATTAAGGGTGGAGGCGCTTAATACGAGGAATATGGTATATTCAGCTTGCAGAGTTGGTCAATATCTTAAACTGGTGCTAGAACCTTCAATGTTTCCTTGAATAATTTTTATGAAGTCTTAGAAATATTCACCCATAAATGTTCAAGTCCTAAATGTAACTTCCATACAAAAAAGACGCATGCAAAAGTGTTTGGTATTACATATTAAAATTATTCAGGTAAATTAATAAAGCTGTTTTTCAGTAGTATTTAAACTGACAAGACTGATGTAGTGGCAATTTTAATACAACATGTATCAAACTGGCTTGGTGTCTGTGCCTATGACTTATGCCATATATATATTCATACTGTTCCACTTATTGAACAGACAAAAATAGTTAATCTGTTAAGTGCACCTTATTTGGCTTTCCCACTTTGGGCTTTTTGTTTGTTCATTGTTTCAATACTCTGTAATAAGTTAACATCAGATAGTCTGTACACTAGTCCTATAACAACTTTTGTTTGTTGTGCAAATTTTATTCGTGTTGTGCAAATCAATGTTAAAATATTAAAGGTTGCACAACAAATGAAGGCTTATGTTATAGGACTAGTCTGTACACAAACTTTTATTTATTTACGCAAGTCATATAGACAAAGAATAAAGTGTGAAAATGAGTGTTGCAAACAATGGAAATGTCACAGCGTAACCCAGTCGTTATAAGATTTTAAATACCACTCGAGCATTTGCAGAGAGAATTAGACGGGAGGGCTTGAATGATTCCAGTTCGACGCCTCACAACCATTCATAAAAGGCACTTGTCAACTGTATTACTCCGTTCCTACATCATTTTATTCATAATTATTGTGGCCATATCATCTGAATCAAAATAATGCTTAACTATACATTATTTCTCTTTTTTCAAGTGCATAAATGACAGATTCATTTTTTTATAATTTTGGAATCAAATTTGTGAAAAACTTCGCTTGATTTTAAAGTGCAGGATTGTAATTTTTTTTTTTTTTTTATTTGGAAATTTTTAATTTAGGAGCAGGAAAATAATTTTTATTCTTAAATTCTGATTTTGCTAAATTGGGAGAGGGATTTCCAAATAACTACTAATCAATTTGGTGTGGCCTAACGCTTACATTAGGAGAGATTAACATTAAGAAATGGTCAACAAAATCTGAGAAAACCTTCAGGTCAGTTTCTTTGACAAGACAAACATCCTCTTGCCATAAACATAGGACACCCAAGACTCTTCCAAACAATACAGTATCACTTACAAAACTCTGGATCATCTCTCTTCTTTGTCTTTCTCCAATTATCAATATTCTTGAATAGCTGAAAAATAATTCAAATTTAAACAACAAACCTTTGTTTAAATAAAAGTGCAGCAGAGGTATACAAAGGTTTCTCAAATGTCATCAATTATTCTAAATATAGCTAATATTGTTCAAATAAAATACATCATTATCTTAATCAAACAAATAAATATAAATTATCATTAATTTGTATGAATTTCTTTTGATGTACTGTGAAGGCATCATGTGCGGGTTGCTAAGCTGACGTCAAGTTTTCATATAATTGTCGTGTTCATATACTCAATATGTTGCATGAAGAATGCATATGAATTAATAAAATAAACAATAGATTAACTGTGCTAAAATAGGAATTTAAGTTTATTTGAATTTATCATAGAGTTTGTGAATAACTGATAAAAGAAATATAGGAAATTTTTGATGCTGACTTTATCAAGGCATAATGTGTCAAGCTCTAATAGGCTCACTTTATACTGGCCAAGATAAAGTCTGTATCAAAAACCAAATGTCCTATCTTCCATATTTATACATATTAACTCAAACACACCTAGTAATAAATATTATTTTTAATCAGTTAAGCAGAATAGAACCTCAGTAGATAAGTTATCAATAATTTTTGAAAAACTAGAAACTGAGAGCTAATATATAACCCCCCTCCCCCATTTGATTCCAGAAATTAAAAAAATCCAGAAAAAAAATTCAAACCAAATTAAATTTTTAAATAGTTAGTGCACAATGGCAATATGTACTAAACATTCTGTGAAAGTTTTGGTGAATTCCACTAAGTGTTCTAGAAAGATTTGTCGCCATAAAAAGGGTGTACCCCTATGGTCGATGGACAAACGAACAAACGGTCGGATGGATTGACACCATGAACACTATATATCTCCCACTAAAGCAGGGGTTATAATGAAAGTACCAGTAGGCACTAATTCATGGCACATTTGATTTGTGCATATTGTGGAATACAAATCTGATTTGATTTTCATGACAAAAGATTGTTCTCTTGGCCTTTTTATTGTGACATCATGATTGATTGACTAAAATCAAACAACATATTTTATTCACTTTGCTTCAAATTACCTCCCTTTCTGTACACTGTAAATAACCTTAATTTCATAAACTATAAAAAAATAATTCTCTTTTTCATACAATGACTATAACAAAAGTATATATCTCCATTTGTGTATTTCATGAACAACAATCAATACAGAGTCCAAAATTCATTATATAAACCAAAAAATCTGATTTTATTATAAGCAAGAAATTACATTAACTATTTCCTTATCACCAAACAATACAAAGTAGACAGTTCTCAGAAAAGTGGGGTTTGTCTTTCCATATTCTTCTACAGCCTCAAACATGGTTTTGGCAGCAAGACATGGTGGGTATTCTAATTTTCCAGTTCCTAAGGCAGGAAAGGCTATGGTGCTCAGTTTTATCTCCTCTGCTTGTTCTAAGCATCTGGTAATTATGGTCTTTAGAATCTGTAATGCATTCATGTTGGAAAATGAGGATACATTAATAGATATATGACAAATAGATTCTCCTACAGATAGGAAGCTGTTTAAAAATATTTCCTCACTAGAGATAGTATAATTTTGATTTTCAACACAAGAGCATTAGCAAGCATGTTAAAATCAAAATTTTACCATCAGAGAGTGACGAAAGTTTTTAATTCTAATATGACCTCCTTCTTTAGCTTCGTGTCCATACCCGTGGTAAAAATAATATTAATTCATGACCTAGATTGCTTTGATTTTAAACTACTGTATTTGCCTATTAGAATCGAAATAATTAACGATACCCATATATTTATATTGTTTTTACCACGGTAAGCACTTTATGGTAAAATATACACCATAAAGTGCCAGCCCGTGGTAAAAACAATATAAATATATGGGTTACGTTAATTATTTCTTAAATCACAACCTAGCTGAATGATTATTTTATTCTCCAATACAATTTGTGTAAAGCTATTTAAAATATAAAATAACAGGAAATATTTCATGGAAGTTTAATAAACGTCCATTGGTTAAATAGTTGCATGCACATTTAACCAACAGCTGAGAATGGGAGAAAATAAAATCTTATTTTTATCTCTGCAAAGCTCTGTCCAAAGCTGATTTTGGATTTCAATTAGATCGTTTTGATTATTTGTTTTCTACCAGCTTTATAAATCTTTCTATTTTTGGATTTCTGATGTTTTGATTTTATCTACACAAAAGAAGCAGAAGTTGTGCAGAATTAACTAAATTCACAGTTACTTCCACATTTTGTTATTTCACATTTGCCACCCCTTTGGCCTTTTTGTAAAATATTTTTATATGAAAATGTACTTAAAAGAGTAATAACATTAATTGACTAAATGCTAGATGCAGTGTAATGTAAGTTTATAAAGACAAAACTAGAATGATTATTTTTATTAACTACTATTACAAGGTATGACATGACTAATACTACAAAATAACTAACTCTATATTTGACGTACAGCTGTCTCAGATCAAATCACAGCAGTACCTAGATCAATTTATTAACAAGAGTAAAGAGAATCATTTCCGGGTTGCAAAGATATTTGCCGACCTAACCATCCCTCGAGCGATCAGAACTGTGGAAGTGTTCCATGTCTGACCAAGGTTAGGCTATTGTGGAAACGAGAAACAAGCACCCAGTCTCTACTCAACACAATCTTGTCATGAGCTAGAGTAATATCAGTAACATGGTCTCTAGAGGTAGAGATTGAAAGATTCAAAGAAAATGCTGAGTAAAGACTAGGCTATAAACTCCTAGCAAAGCCTTTGTCTGAGTACTATATGACACAGAAAAATGGTTCAAGACTGTTGCTACGGGTTACCTCGAGCGATCAGAACTGTGGAAGTGTTCCATGTCTGACCCAGGTTTGGCTATTGTGGAAAAGAGAAACAAGCACCCAGTCTCTACTCAACACAATCTTGTCATGAGCTAGAGTAATATCAGTAACATGGTCTCTAGAGGTAGAGATTGAAAGATTCAAAGAAAATGCTGAGTAAAGACTAGGCTATAAACTCCTAGCAAAGCCTTTGTCTGAGTACTATATGACACAGAAAAATGGTTAAAGGCTGTTGCTACGGGTTACGGTATGCTGTGACTCCAAAACAATAATTTGGGATTTTGGTAGAACCACAAAATATGCCCAAAACAGATGTCGATTATGAGACAGATGTATCCCAAATTAGTATGAAAATATCATGATGCACAAGCTGACATATTTAACTGTACAAATTGGTTATTAATGCTTATGTGTGCGAGTTGTGATCGTTTTCATACATTTACATAGGTACATATTGTGTGAGTCTTGTATTAATTAAACATATTGTCTATGTATGTTAATTATAGTTTGTAAAATTTACTGAATTAATAGAACATCTTCAATTTAAGAACAAGTTTCAGCAATTGCGAGTCAAATAATATCAATGTATCTTTCAAATGATAGTAAGTCTTGATTTAACTGACGATTTTAACGTTAACACTAGAGTTTATACATGTCTATTCAAATTCAAGATGATGTCATGA
Source organism: Modiolus philippinarum (assembly GCA_002080025.1). Classification (NCBI taxonomy): domain Eukaryota; kingdom Metazoa; phylum Mollusca; class Bivalvia; order Mytilida; family Modiolidae; genus Modiolus; species Modiolus philippinarum. The sequence continues at coordinate 33,048 of MJUU01072977.1, forward strand.
ATGTGGATTTGATAATATACGCTTGTAAAATAGTTCACATATTATAAGTCCTTCTGGCGAAAGTTTGTTACTATCGGCACATCCTTTAAGAGTTGTTACAAAGTTAGTTTGATGATAATGTCTATTCAATCAGATAAATTACTTGTGTTCAATGACCTAACTAGGGTCAAAATTGTCAAGTAATAAGATTATAATTTGTACATACTAGAATGTGACATCGACATAACACTACTCCATAAGTTCTACTAAATTGCAATCGAATGTCAGTTCGCTAATTTAGCTAATTAAGATGTACACATATTGTACTTAATTGTGTCACTATAAAACATAATTTGAAAATACAAACACTTAAACAGGGATTATTATGCCCCTGTATAGAATCACGAAATATAAGATACCTCTTTTAATTAGAAAATTAAACGAAATTTTAATTGATGTTTAATTAAAATTCCGTGAAACAATAATGGTACATAGGTGTTACGTGAGATGAACAGCCTCGTCCTGATATCAGACTTCAGAGTAAATAGATGCAATAGGTATTAGGGAGGGACTGGGAGGGCACGTAACACCTATGTACCATTATTGTTTCACGGAATTTTAATTAAACATCAATTAAAATTTCGTTTAATTTTCTAATTCCATTTCACAATATGGTACATAGCTGTCATGTGAGATGTTTAGAGCAATTGCATCTATTTACCCAAAGTTGTTTAGTGTTGTAAATAATATTAATAGCAAGAAATAAATGAGTTTCGCACTTTATCTAAACTAATGATCAACTAAGAATTGTATTACAAAAACTTGTATCTATGGTTACAGGTTTGTCATAAAACTTTCGGAATGTACATGTGTTACTCCATCCTGCTGTGCGTAATATTGATGCAAGAGATAAACCTTTCTCTGAGGCTTTTGACACGGATGCCGACCTCACACTGTGTGGTTTAAACGAAGAGCAATCAATGCCGGCCACTCATAACAGTTTTCATCCATCTTGAGATAGTATCCTTAGCAACACATTTATAAGGCGTAACATAACTAATAAATAACCTGTTTTCTTTCCCACGAATTTTTTCGGTCATTTCTAGATACAATTTCAAACAAGTGACAATACACAAATTTTTATTTTCAAAATTGCTTAAAGCAATTTCACCTAAATGTTTGCCTGGCTTAGTTTGTTTAAGTACATCCCCTATTCTAATTTTAAGTACATTTTCCGAAAATTGTAAATTACGTATATCAATTAAATGAATAGATTGTAGTCTCTGAGCAGTTAATAAAGATAATAAGGCACAGCATTTAAATGTCATGTTTTTCAAAGATAAAATGTTATTGTCAAGTTTTCCTAAATAGTCGAGTAGTTCGGAAACATTCCAAGTAAAATTGTACCTTGGTAAAGACGGTTTCAAATTAAAAACACCTCGCATAAAACGCTTAACTAAATTATGCTGTCCGATATGACTACATCCGTCAGTTATTAAAAATGATAACAGAGCTGACCTGGCAGTATAAGTCCGCTATATCCGATGCCGGAATGGAAAAGTCCTGTCAAAAATTCTAACACCACATTTACAGATGATGACATGGGATCAGCATGTTTCTTAGCGCAAAAACGCATCCATTTTTGGATATAACTCCAATATTGTCTTTTTGTCGTATCTCGCCATGAGTGCATGATGATGTCAATAACTGGTTTTGATATGCCCTTACTTTCGAAAGATTCCCGGACAATTTGAATGCTGTTAAATGAAGTTTGTTGAGAAGCGGATGTGTTTTTGTTTTGTTGAAGGGCAGCGTTACTAGGTTCTTGTTCACAGGTAATATTATCGGACATTCGACAAGTAGCTGTAGCAATTTCGGAAACCACGACTGAGTTGTCCAGAGTGGTGCTATAACTATTGCATCTGCTTCGTCCTCCGAAATTTTCTTCAAAACCGCTCCCAAAATGCTGAAAGGAGGGAAAATATAATTAAAGTTTGTTCCCCAATAAAAGGTAAAAGCATCAACAAGTTTCGCAATGGGATCTGGTCTATATGAACAATATGTGGTTAACTTGAAATTTAATCGAGAAGCAAATAAATCTACATACGGGGTGCCGTAAATATGTATGATCTTATTAAAAATGTCATTATCTAATTCCCATTCTGTGTCGTCATTACTATTACGTGATTCAAAGTCAGCTTCACAGTTTTCGCTACCCGGCAGGTGAGCTGCCGTTAACCAGATGTTTCTATTTTTACACCATATCAAAATCTCCCTAGTTAGTTCATTGAGATTTTCTTTCATGCCACCCATTTTATTTACATAACTCACTGCTGTTGTGTTGTCAATTAATGCACGAATGTGTACACATGTCATTGAAGCGCAAAAAGACTGCAATATTAAATAAACGGCCAACAGCTGAAGCTGATTAATATGATAAGAACTTTCTTCAACTGACCATCTACCCCCTGTAGAGTTATTTCCGTAGACTCCGCCCCATCCTAATAAAGATGCGTCAGATTTTATCACTACTGTCGGATTTTCAATACACACATGCCTCTTGCTGTTCTCTACATTATTTACCCACCAATGAATGTCGTCAATACATTTTTCATTAAGGGTGAATTTCGCATCATAATTACCACGATGTCTGCGCAATTGTTCATTTTTGCCTATGTGAAGTCTTTTATGAAATAATTTTGCATAAGGAATGCCATATTCACTAGCAACCATTTTCCCTATTAATTCGGAAAATTCACGGATAGTAATACGTTTTCTCTGTAGAAAAGATTCACACAACTCTCTGATTTTTAAGGCTTTATCGGGTGTCAGTTGAACTGTCATATCACGGGAATTTAAAATAAACCCAAGATATTGTATTTCTTGTGTTGGAATGATAACTGATTTTTCGGGATGAATAGTGAGACCTAAACTGTCAATCAAATTAATGGTATCTCGTATATTTATCTTGCAATCTTCGTAGGAAAGTCCAATTAACAAAGGAATCGTCAATATAAGCAGTGTTACAATGTCCCTTTTCCGCAATTCTGAAAACGCGCATTTCATTATCTTTGTAAACACACGTGGACATGTGCTAAGTCCTTGAGCTAAACATGTTTACAAATTGATACAGATTTCTATCCCAGGTAAAACGCAAATATTTACGGTCACAAGATTTTACGGGGATGCTGTAAAATGCGTCTTTCAAATCTATACTTGCAAAATAGCAATTTTCTATTCATAAGATTAATTGCGGTTTTTAAACTATCCATTTTAAAATGAAAATTTTCAACGAATTCGTTTAAAGATTTCAAATTCAAAATGACACGGTAAGTTCCGTCTCTTTTCGGTCGAGTAAAAATGTGCGTAATAAATTGATTATCACATGGCAAGGCATTCTCAATAATTCCCTTATCTAAAAATTTTTGAACTTGCAAAGTTATCGAAGATTTCTCATTTTCATTAAAATCGGGATTTTTACATCGATGTCTACTGGGTGGAATAGTATGAAATGTCAATCGGTAACCATTTATCGCATCCAAAATTGATTTATCGCTGGTTATTGTTTTCCACCTGTCAAAACTTTGTCTTACTTTCCTGCTTGAAAATTGTCGGGTGTATTTACAAGATTTGAAAAGTGACACTCTGAATCATCTTTCATATCATTTTTTGTAGATTCAATGTTTACACAGTTTTTGACTGATTCCGTCTCACATTTCTCATTGGATAAAATGTTTAAGTTTTCAATGATCGAATTGTTTATATTGTCATTAACATGTATTTCATTTCTAAATGAATCTGATATTACACTAACCTGTTGTTTGTCATTGTCTAGTTGTGTTTGTTTGGTTTCCCGCCCCTCCCCCTTTTGTTGAGGGAGGTCGGCTCTGTCCTAAAATGACCTCTTCCTTTGCCAAACGCACTTTTGTCATCATTGTGTTTAAAGCCACCTTTAAAGTTGTTAAATCCTCCTCTGAATCCATTTCCGGAAGGCTTATCGTCAAAGTTTGAAATGCTTATCTTTCTTGATTTAGAGATGTCTTCGATTTTCTTTTGTAGATCATCG
>MJUU01072977.1:37179-48416 GCA_002080025.1 Modiolus philippinarum
TCCTTGCGGTATTGATTTAGAAGGGTGCAAGATGCGGACAACATTCTCAAACCATCTGTAGTTTTGCGCAGATTTTTTGTAGGTTCGAACGGTTCTCTTCAAAACAGAATTTGTTGTTTCTATAATTGGTGTCATGCCTTTTATGATATACCCCATGACTTTTTGTAATTTTAGATCTCTTGATCGTATTGCATTCAGTTGGGGGTGTCTCTCTGTCCAAACTTCTTCATTGACAGTGGGAATCATAAGGTTTTGACAGTTTTGTGGCCTTTTATATTTTGATTTTATTTCTTTGAATTTTGATTCAGGTATCTTTGCCCTGAGTGAGGTGTTGATAGTTTTTGCCAAACTCTCTTCTACGGGCTCACTTGTTTCCTCAGATTCATTATAGAACTCTGTCATTTCATTCATTAAATCATTAACCTCCTGCATGTCGACATGCTCTATTTCATTATCCTTAATTTGATTTTCACTACTTTCAATGTTAGATAAGATGATATCAAATTCATCAATCTCTGATTCCGCATCTAACCGCGGGCGCTTATCAGGAGAACTATCTCAGTTGCCATGGGTCATCTATTTTTATCAAGTTACTTGGTCACCCTTAAAATGGGACAATCCATCACTTAGAAATTTTCACCTGTTTGAAAAAAATTGTGAAAATGCACATGACTGCAGACTTTTGTGCATGTCGAAAACGGCGAATTCAACATGTTTCAGTTATGTATGGTCATTCTTGATTTACATACCAAATAAGAAAAAGATTGGTGAAATAATAAAGCTAAAATCGTAAGATTTCCATTATCTAAAGGAAGTGGGACAGACTTTAGACTGAGAACAGGGACTATACATTGTAATGTATAGTCCCTGCTGAGAAATATAAAAGTTTTGATGCAAAAGATTGTACATTTTTTGTATCAATTCATGTGTAGTGGTATGTTGGATGTCCATGCAAAATTGCATGGACATATTTTTATTGGTTAATATCCTCGAAAAACATGCCAACAATGTCTGGAGTGCAACACTTTTTTGTGACATTTTCTTAACACTACTTTTTTAAATGCATATAATATAGAAAAAATGATATCTGTTTAAAAGTAAGATTTTTTACTTAAAGTTTAACATCTTGAGTTAGGAATTTAGTATGTTAGCAAATGTTTTGCTGCAGTTGGCACAAGAACAATTGGAGTCCCATGTCTGCAACAGCAAAAATAGAAAAAACTGCAAATAAATGAAACTATAAAATGCTATCTATGAAAAATCACATATTTATATTGAATAATGGAAAGAAATATAAATTCCATATGAAAAATACGATATTGAATATTTTAATAACAACACCACCTCCTGATGGGTCATTCAATACATCTACCCCTGTTTGTCTAATAAGTCCCCTTTCCCTGTATATTGATTTCCAATCCACTATTGTCATTTGTTTCAGACAACATTGATATAAAGATCATTCATCCAAGAATGGAACCTTTTTTTCAGACACACACTTATAATTCAATTGAAAGCAATGTTTCTGTTGTCTGGAGTGCAACAGTATTTTTAGTTTATTAATGCTTATGTTTAATAGATCAAATGAAAATCTAAGCATCACATAATGATTATTTGAAAGAGGGTAACTCTTATGCCTCTTGTTTGCTTCAATATTAAAAGATCAAACATTCGAAAGCTTATTGCTAATCTATAGATTAGATGCAAATTTGCAGATTATGTCAAATCTTTATTTTTCATCGGATTTCGATGAGATTTTTTTCTTTGGATTCCTCTTGATCTAAGCTTTCAGAAGTATGTCAACGGATTTGTGTAGGTCTTACCGTTTCCAAGCTACAAGGGGTCAAAGGGGCCAAAAATGCAATTTTTCTAAATATGTCAAATCTTTATTTTTCATCGTATTTCGATGGGATTTTTTCTCTGGATTCCTCTTGATCTAAGCTTTCGGAAGTATGTCAACGGATTTGGCGTAGCTCTTACCGTTTCCGAGCTACAAGGGGTCAAAGGGGCCAATATTGCAATTTTTCTTAATATGTCAAATCTTTATTTTTCATCGGATTTCGATGGGATTTTTTTCTTTGGATTCCTCTTGATCTAAGCTTTCAGTAATATTTCAACGGATGTTGTGTAGTTCTTACCGTTTCCATGCTACAAAGGGTCAAAGGGGCCAAAAATTGCAATTTTTCTAAATATGTCATATCTTTATTTTTCATCAGATTTCGATGGTTTTTTTCTTTAAATTTCTATGTCTGTAAAGTTTTAGTTGATAGTACATATTCTGCATAGCTCTTACGGTTTTTTATCAGTAAGTAATCAAAAGGGTTGATTTTTTCCCTATTTTGTTTCTAGCTAATAACTGTGTCTAGCTTCTTTTTGTGTCCATCTAATTATTGTGTCAAGCTCTTTACTGTGTCCACATTCACTTTAAAAATTTCAGTGGTCGACATGCTGCGGTCGTATCATGCTGCGCTCGGCGTAGCCCTTTATTGGAATTTTACCTAGCAACCATATCTTTTTTGATGCTTTATAGTTTCAATGATGATTTTCAACAGTCAGATTGCAAAAATCTTTGATTCTAATTATGGTAAATCAGTTTCCTGAAACTCTCAAAGACCTACTATTTTTTGGAATTTTACCTAGCAACAATATCTTTTTCAATTCCTTACAGTACTGAAGATCATTTTCAATAATCAGAGTGCAAAAGACTGATTCTAATTTTGGTTAATTTTCTGAACTCTCAAAGATGGATTTCTTTTTGGAATTTTACATAGCAATCATATCTTTTTTGATGCCTCAGTGATCATTTTCCATTGTCAGATTGCAAAAATTTTTGATTCTAAGTTTGGTAAATTTCCCGAAACTCTCAAAGTCCCATTATTTTTGGGAATTCTACCTAACAACCATATCTCTTTCAATTCCTTACTGTAAAAATGATGATTTTCAACAGCCAGGTTGCAAAAATCTTTGATTCTAATTTTGGTAAAGTTCCTGAAACTCTCAAAGACCCATTATTTTTTGGAATTCTACCTAGCAACCATATCTTTTTGATGTTTAACAGTTACGATGATTAATTTTGTTTCAAAAACACTTGTCTTTTTTTACAAGGGGAGGGGGTCCAGAAAGGGGTAGCAGGGTGATCGCAATCTTTGATTGGCTGTTTTTCATTTTGTTTATTTTAAGAAAATGAATAAAAAATGAAATAAATGATGCAAAATGACACCGAAACACAAACATACGCACACATTCTGATGAATGACACCTCAATCATGTGCTGTATATACTCTAATTGTACACGTCAACCAAGTGGAGTAAATAAAGACATGTACCTTATCTAGGTTAGTTTAATTTCAATAACATTTTGTCACAAGTTTTCGATAGACAAGAAACATTTGCTTTCATTGAAAAATGTTAACAACCGCGACAAAGCTAAAAATATTATGATTTATAATTTCGAAATGAGAATCTTTTTGGCAGCAATTTATGCGTAATGTGACAACTCGTTGTCGTCGTCGTCGTCGTTGTCGTTGTCGTCGTTGTCTGTAGACACTTTTGTTTTTGGTCAATAACTTTAGTTTCAGTTGACCAATCCTTATGAAATTATAACACAATGTTCCTTGGCACAAAAGGAAGGCTTGGCTTAGTTTTGGTCATTGTGGCCCCACCCGTTTTGGGAAAAGGGGCCAAAAAGGGTTAAATTTGATGTTTTAACATATTTGACTGTAGAATCTTTTTTATTCATCATATTTTGATGGGGTTTCTTTCAGTGTCTTCCTGAGGAAATTTCCAATCAGTAGTATGCCAACGAATTTCATGTGGCATGTGCCGTTCATGAGATAAATGAGGCCCAAAGGGGGCAAATTTCAAAAATTTAATTATTTTATTTTTAGTCTGATTTTGATGCAGTTTTTTGCAGTGGATTCCTTATGAAAAATTAACATAGCCCTGCACCATTAGATTTTTAATAACTTTTTCCTTTTCCAAGCTACCAGGGGCCCAATGGGGCAAAAATTGCAAACATGCAGATTTCCTAAAATTTTTATTTTTCTTCCAATTTCAATGGGATTTTTTTCTTTAGATTCCTCTCATTGTAGGCTTTAAGAGGTATGACGACAGATTTGGCGTAGCTCTTACCGTTTCCGAGCTATTAGGGGTCAAAAGGGCCAAAATTGCTATTTTTAGAAATATGTAAAATCTTTATTTTACGTCAGATTTTGATGGGATTTTTTTCTTTGGATTCCTCTCAATGGAAGCTTTCAGGGTTATGTCAACAGATTTGAGGTAGCTCTTACTGTTTCCGAGCTATAAGGGGTCAAAGAGGTCAAAATTGCAATCATTAGAAATATGTGAAGTCTATTTTTCATTAGATTTTGATGGGATTTTTATCTTTGGATTGTTCTCTTTTTAAGCTTTCAGTGATATGGCAGTATATTTTACGTTGCTCTTCAGTTTCCAAGCTATAATGGTTCAAAGGGGCCAAATTGCAATACTTCAAAACATGTGAAATCTTTATTTTTCATTGGATTTCAACATGAGTTTTATTCTTTGGATTTCTCTTGATGGTAGTCAACAGAATTTCTTTGCTCTTACAATATCCTAGTAGTAAGGGATTAAAAGAGCTTTTTTCATTTTCACCAGTTTGTGTCCAGTTAATTTCTGTGACAAGGTCCTTATTGTGTCCAGCAAATTACTGTGTCCACATTAATTTTATTTTACGCTTGTTCAAATTTCAGTGTTCGACACGCTGCGGTCGTATCATGCTGCGCTCGGCGTAGCCCTTTATTGACAAATTGGCGACACCTTTTTGGAACAATTATGTTGAAGAAAGGAATAAACCAGCTAGGTTTGCTAAAGATCAGTAATGTCACTATAGTTATTGTTCCAAAGGATTAAGTAATATAGAAAATCTTTAAAGCAGCCATAAAAAATTGTTCCTAAGGGAACGAGTGATAAGTTATATGTTCTGAAAGGGAGAAATATTCTGCCAACGTTTGCAGTATTTATTTCAAAGGTGAACACATATAAACAATACAATTTGGAATACATTTTTTTTAAACTTTCAATATATACTTACAAAATTCTAAATCCAGTCTTTTTAGCTTACCTGGCTATGCCAGGGTGAGCTTTTGCCATCACTTGGCGTCCGTCGTCCGTCCGTCCGTCCGTCGTAAACTTTTCTTCAAAAATCTTCTCCTCTGAAACCACTGGGCCAATTTACTCCAAACTTGGCCTGGGTCATCACCAGGGTATGTAGTTTAAAAAATGTGTTCGGTTAGTCCGAGGACCAAACAACATGGCCACTGTTACTAAAATAGAACATAGGGGTAAATTGCTGTTTTTGGCAAATAACTTCAAAACCGTTGCAGATATCAAAAATCTGACATGGGGTAGAATTGTTCAGAATGACGAGATCTATTTGCCCTGCAATTTTAAAGAAAATCGGAAAAACTGTTATAGCCCTTTTTCCGTAAAATTTTTAAAATTTATGCATTTTTTTATTTTTTATTTCAAAAAGTGTAACAGATAGAGGTCAAGTGTAAATTGAAAAAAAATGTTCAGCATATCAAGATCTACCCACCCTGAAATTTTGAAGAAAATCTATAAACCCTTGTAGGAGTTAGTGCCCTTTTTTCACCGAATTTTTTTAATTTTCTTATTTTTCATCTTTTATTTCCAAAACTATAGAAGATGAAGGTTAAGTGTAAATTGATGAAATGTTTGCAATGCTGTGGCGACTTCAAAACAGATGTTGAAATTTTTCCTTGAACGCCATTTTCAAAATGGCCGCCAAAAAAGGCGGGAAAATTCAACATTGTCCGATTTCAATGAAATTTGGTTTCCAAATAGATATTGATGTTGCGACTTCAAAACCGTTGTTGAAAATTGTTTGTTGACCGCCATTTTCAAAATGGCCACCAAAATTCAACGTTGTTTGATTTCAAAGAAATTTATTTTCTAAATAGATATTGATGTTGCGACTTCAAAACCGGTGTTGAAAATTGTTTGTTGACCGCTATTTTCAAAATGGCTGCCAAAAAAGGCGGTAAAAATTCAACATTGTCCGATTTCAATGAAATTTGATTTCCAAGTAGATATAATTGATGTTGCGACTTCAAAACCGATGTTGAAAATTGTTTGTTGACTGCCATTTACAAAATGACATCTCGACCTCAAAACTGGTGTCGAAAGTGGTCCTTAGCAAGAACCTTTTTTTATTTTAAAAACTGTAACAGATAGAGGTGAAGTGTAAATTTGAAAAAGGTTCAGCATATCAAGATCTACATACTCTGAAATTTTGAAGAAAATCCAACTGCCTGTGTTGTAGTTATTGACTCTTTTTCACCAAAATTTTTTTTTCAATGCCATATGGTTATGAGTTATTTCCCTTTAAATTCTGTGTTCAAATCTTCTTTATTTTACTTTTCTCTTTTAAGTTTAAGAGAAATTCCCTGTTATCACTTTATTAGAAATAATTATTTGTTCCATAATCAAGAGCAAAAAAGTGTTTTTATACAAACTTTTACATTTTTTTGCAAAAATACTTTCATAAACTATACTTATTTCACAAATTAATAATAATTGTATATAGTTATATATTGTATCATGTTGTAAAGGCTTCTTGCTAACCATGCAAATGTCTCTTGCAGATAAATATTGAAATAGCATCTGAGCTTTAATGCCTGCATAACTTTGTATCTGACCTGCATAGCTGTGTCAGTGGTCCATCTGTCCTAAACTTTTCATTCAAACATCGTCTTCTCTTCTCTGAAACAAATGGAACCAAACTTGGGCACAATGGTCCTTAGGTGGCCCCTTTTAAAAAAAATGTCTGGCAAGTCCGTATCATATCCAAGATGGCCACCAGCAGGGAACGCAGAAATACTTTCATAAACTATACTTATTTCACAATTTAATAATAATTGTATATAACTGTATATTGTATCATTTAGTTATGTATGTTTGCCCACAATGCAAACATCTTTCTCAGGTAATAGTGAAGTTGCATCTATGCTTCAATGACTGTATAAGTTTATAGCTGACCTGCATGACTCTGCCTTGGTGATCTTCTTGCCTTCAGTGGTCTGTCCATCGTAAACTTTTCATTCAAATATCATCTTCTCTGAAACCATTGGGCCAATTGGAACCAAACTTGAGCACAATGGTCCTTAGGTGGCCCAGTTAAAAAAAGTGTCTGGCAAGTCTGTATCATATCCAAGATGGCCGCCAGCAGGGAACGCAGTTTAACATTGGACCCTATGGGAAAGCATTCAAAGATCTTCTCTGAAACTACTGCGCCAATTCGAACCAAACTTGGTCACAATAGTCCTTCGGTGGTCCCCTTTGAAAATTTTGTCTGGCAATTCTGCACGTCATCAAGATGGCCGCCAGCGGGGAACTTTGTCCAAAATTGGACAATATTGCAAAAATCTTCTCCTCTGAAAATACTGGGCTAATTGGAACCAAACTTAGTCACAATGGTCCATAGGTGGCACCTTTTAAAAATGTGTTCATATTTCCTAGATGGCCGCCAAGAGGGAACATGTTTTTAACATTGGACCCTATAGGGAAACATATTCAAAGATCTTCTCCTCTGAAAGTACATGGCCAATTGGAATCATACTTAGTCACAATGGTCCTTACTTGGTCCCCTTCGTAAAATGTGTTTGGATGTCTGCATAGCATCCAAGATGGCAGTCAGCGGGGAACATTGTTTAACCTTGGACCCCATGGGGAATCATTTAAAGATCTCCTCTGAAAATACTATGCCAATTGGAACCAAAGTGAGGCACAATGATCCTTACATGGTCTTCTTCAAGAAAGGTGACAGTTGATCTACGCCCCATCAAAAATAGCTGCCAGTGGGGAACATAGTTTAATTTTGGATCATACAATATCAGCAAACTTCAAAATGAGACCCTTAAACATTAATAAACATCAGCAAACTTCAAAATGAGACCCTTAAACATTAATAAACAAATTTGAAAATTAGAACCTTAAACGTTGTGATTATTTTGACTTATTGTGTCAGCCATGACCCAGGTGAGCGATACAGGCTCTTGAGAGCCTCTTGTTACGTTACTCCAAACTTCTGCACCATACAATAATATATGTGCTACCATAGTGTCAAAAAGTTGTAATAATAATATGTCTATTGGCAGACAAAGTTTACTTGCTTTACAATGTTCTACCATTTTTAGCTCACCTGGCTATGCCAGGGTGAGCTTTTGCGATCACTTTGCGTCCGTCGTCCGTCCGTCCGTCCGTAAACTTTTCATTCAAAGATCTTCTCCTCTGAAACCACTGGGCCAATTGAAACCAAATTTGGCAACAATAGTCCTTGGGTGGTCCCCTTTAAAAATTGTGTCGCTCAGGTCTGTACGTCATCCAAGATGGCCGCCAGCTGGGACAAAAATTTAACATTGGACCCTATGGAGAAAAAACGTTTCAAATTCTTTTTCTCTGAAACTACTGGGCCAATTGGAACCAAACTTGGCCACATTAGTCCTTGGATGGTCCCTTACAAAAAAAAAGTGTTTTTTTTTTAGGTCTGTCCGATTTCCAAGATGGCCGCCAGTGGGAAACATAGTTTTATCATTGGACCCTATGGGAAAACATTTTCAAAGATCTTCCTCTCTGAAACTACTGAGCCAATTGGTACCAAACTTGGCCACAATAGTCTTTTGGTGGTCCTTTACAAAAAAGGTGTTTTTCAGGATCGCACTACATTCAACATGGCCGCCAACGGGGGACATAGTTTAAACATTGGACCCTATGGGAAAACACATTCAAAGATCTTCTCCTCTTTAACTACTGGGCACATTGGAACCACACTTGGCCACAATAGTCCTTGGGTGATCCCTTACAAAAAAATTGTTTTTAAGGTCTGCGCGAATTCCAAGATGGCCGCCAGCGGGAAACATAGTTTTAACATTGGAGCCAAGGGAAAACACTTTCAAAGATCTTCTCCTCTGAAACTACTGAGCCAATTGGAACCAAACTCGGCCACAATAGTCCTTGGGTGGTTCCTTACAAAAAGGTGTTTTTAGGTCCGCGCAATTTCCAAGATTGCTGCCATAGTTTTAACATTGGACCCTATGGGAAAACATTTTCAAAGATTTTCTTCTCTGAAACTACTGAGCCAATTGGTACCAAACTTGGCCACAATAGTCTTTGGGTTGTCCCTTACAAAAAAAGTGTTTTTCAGGATTGCGCTACAATTAACATGGCCGTCAGAGGGGGACACAGTTTTAACATTGAACCCTATGGGAAAACACTTTCAAAGATCTTCTTTTCTGAAACTACTGGGCCAATTGGAACCAAACATGGCCACAATAGTCGTTAGGTGGTCCTTTGCAAGAAATGTGTTTTTCAGGTCAGCGCTATTATTCAAGATGGCCGCCAGCGGGAAACATAGTTTTAACATTGGACCCTATGGGAAAAAACTTTCAAAGATCTTCTTCTCTGAAACTACTGAGCCAATTGGAACCATACTTGGCCACAATAGTCCTTAGGGGGTCCCTTGCAAAAAGGTGTTTTTCAGGATCGCACTATATCCAACATGGCCGCAAGTGGGGAACATAGTTTTAACATTGGACCCTATATATGGGAAAACACATTCAAAGATCTTCTCCTCTGAATGTACTGAGCAAATTGGAACAAAACTTGGCCGCAGTAGTCATTGAGTGGTCCCTTGCAAAAAGGTGTTTTTCAGGTCAGCGTGATATCCAACATGGCAGCCAGCGGGGAACTAAGTGTTTCCCATGGGGTCCAATGTTAAACTAACAGAGGTCTTCTCCCCTTTAACTAATTAGGGATATTGGATTTATAGTTTAATTATATATAAGGGCTCTTTAACATAAAATGCCTATGTTAATCAAGGGCCAGGTGAGCGATACAGGCTCTTGAGAGCCTCTTGTTTATATAGATAGAGTTATTGCCCCTTTTTACTTACAATCAGTCAAATTTAGTTTTAGGCAATATTTCTTCTACATATTTGATCCAATTGTTATCAATCTTTACAAGATTGTGACCACCAAACCTAGTTGAGCATAAAATGTAGTCATTGTACTTGACCTCTTTAAGAGATTTTGGCCCTTAAAATTAAGTCAAATTAAGTAACTTTATGGGCGCTACTTCGCTTTAATCTTTCATCTAATTACAACGTGAAAAAATTTTGGAGAGAGCTTGTATAGGCTTTGCCTGTTGCCCAATCCTTTTCTTTAATGAATAAAATAAGTTTAAAATCAAACGTGAAAAAATTGTTGACCATAATGCCTTATTGTGCATGCTGAATTCTTGAAATGCTATCCCTGAAATTTTCTATTTGTTCGCGATGCGAGAGGGATTCCGTTTTTTTTTTCTAAGAAAAATCACCTACTTAAACATGCAGTCATAATAATACTTTTGCAGTTGGTGTCTAACAAGAATCAATCAGTTGATTTTTTTTGTGGATAATTTTTAGTTTTATATTATAAATATTCGAATATTTCCTGATCATAATCATAATCACCTTCTTTTGCTTTCGTTTTCGTTTGATGTTGGATTGAATTGTGAATTACATCGTCAAACAATATACAGTTATTTCATGCCTTTGAAGGAATCAGCAAAATATATTATCCCGGGGTGATGGAAATCCATCATCAAGGTACAATAGTTTTGCTATTTACTGAAACGGTGATGGAAATGACTTGTGAACTGTTGTCCGAGGCCAGAGGTCATTTCTATCATCAAGGTACAATAGTTTTGCTATTTACTGAAACAGGACATTCAAAGAATTATCATTCTGTAATTAATTTGGTAACTACGATGGCTTGCCTTAATATGTATCATTCATAGAAACCTTTTTAAAACATGATTATAGTTTATTGCATTGTTACAAAATTTTATTATCCCCCCCACGCCCATGAATAAATACACCTGCAAGATTTTCAAGATTTATTGGATACACTCAGACACAATTTACAATGTGTAACATGAGGACAAAATATACATATTGATGATAAACTAAACATAACAGAATGAACATGTCATGAATCATGAAGCACAATAAACATATAAATAGCATAATAGTATAATTGAAACACATTAGAAAATATACAAACAAACATTTAGTGTCACGGGAGGAGGAGGGTGATTTTACGAATAAACATTGAAAACCTTTTATAAACCTCTGTGTTACAGTATGATAACAGTCCTGTCATTTTATTATAATTAGGCAGCAACCATTTGATTTTCTGGGG
>MJUU01072978.1:2824-19937 GCA_002080025.1 Modiolus philippinarum
AAAATCCCATCGAAATTCGATGAAAAATAAAAATTTTAGGTTATCTGTAACTTTACAATTTTGGCCCCTTTCAGCCCCTCATAGCTCCGAAACGGTAACAGCTACGCCAAATCTGTTGTCATACTATACTGAAAGCTTACATCAAGAAGAATCCAAAGAAAAAAATCCCATCGACATCCGAAGAAAAATAAAAATTTTAGGTTATCTGTAAATTTACGATTTTGGCCCCCTTCGGCCCCTCATAGCTGGGTAAGGAAACAAGTTACCAAAAATCTAAAAGTAGAGAGCTACGATAATTTTTCATTAGGAATCCTTTGGAAAAAATTGCATCAAAATCGGACTAAAAATAAAAAAAAATGAAATTTTTGAAATTCACCCCTTTTGGGCCCCATTTATCTCGTGAACGGTACATGCCACGTGAAATCCGTTGGCATACTCCAGATTGGAAATTTTCTAAGGAGTTTACTGAAAGAAACCCCATCAAAATCCGATAAATAATAAAGATTCTACAGTCAAATATGTGAAAACAACCAATTTAACCCCTTTTGGCCCCTTTTTCTAAAACGGACGGGGCCAGGAACATGAAATTGTCGCTCGGTATAAAATATTGACAAATATAAGGTCTGCCCATGTTCTAATTCGCATAGAGCCTGCTTGCAATAATCTATTTCTTAAATATAATTCTGCCAAATTAATATGCAGAAATAAATTCTGCTTTCAATTCTGAAGTAAAAATCACACCAACAAACACAGAAGTCAACCAACTGAACCAGTACTCCAATCATCATATATATATATATATTCAAGACTTATTTAGAAAACAACTTTCATCCAGCATTTTTAAACTCATATATGAATTATATGAGTCATTTATTATTATAACTCATAACCAGTGGAGATATATATACAAAAGAAAAGAAATGTATTACATCAGAAAATAAAATATTTTTTGTAACATCCCTAATTTTACTGATATGATAGACTTGCTACAAGTCCCTTTGTATTTGATAATTTTCTCTTTGATAACATTTTCCCCTTTAATATAATCAGTATTCTATCCAGCAGTTCTCTGTATCAATGTGCTGTACAGCTTTGACTCTCTCATAGCTAATTTTTGTTAAAGGGGTCCCAAAATATATATATATAATCAATAGGAAGGGACTTGGAGCAAGTCTACTGATATGATGTATAATTATTAATTAAAATCAGTAAAAAGAAATTGAAAAATAATAAGAAAAAGAGGAAACATAAGCCACAAAACTTTGTAAACTTAAAGCCGCAAAACTTTGTAAACTTAAGTACACCTGTGAAATGCAAAACTATTCCAAGCATATATACAAAATGCTAAAATGTTTAAGAAGAAAGCTAGCTATGCTGAATAATTTAAAAGATACAAATATTCTATAGATATCAAATTTTCTCATAAATGAGTTTAATTTTTCTATATATAAAATAAAACAAAACATAATTTCATTTTTTATGGCGAAATTTTACCAGATAGTCACATGGCAAGATCAAGGTCACAAGGTCAAATATTCTGATACCAAATGAAAGGGCTTACCAAAAGGTAAACACATGCAAATTATGAAAGCCGTATCACTTACCATTCAAAAGATATACTCAATGTTTAAGTTTTATGCAGTTGTTCACATGCTAAGGTCAAGGTCACAAGGTCAAATATTCTGGTACCACTTAAATGGTCTTGCCATGAAGAATGAACATACAAAATATGAAAGCCATATCACTTACCATTCAAAAGATGTATACTCAATGTTAAAGTTTTATGCAGTTGTTCACATGCCAAGGTCAAGGTCACAAGGTCAAATATTCTGGTACCACTTAAATAGTCTTGCCACCAAGAATGTACATACAAAGTATGAAAGCCATATCACTTACCATTCAAAAGATATATCCAATGTTAAAGTTTATTATTTTTTTCAACGAGTCCATCACATGCCAAGGTCAAGGTCATGAGATCAAAAATTTTGGTATCGTTTGAAAGGTCTTCCAACAAGGAATATGAAAGCCATATCACTTACCATTCAAAAGATATATCCAATGTTAAAGTTTTTGTGGACAAACAGACGGACAGACAGAGACAGACAAACCAAAAACTGTATGTACCCGAATCTGCAATCAATGTGGCATAAAAAGATCTTTTAAAGTTTTTCATACCATGCTAAACATTTTCCCTGCAGATGCTAATCTTGAATTAGATATCACATGCTGGACATAGTTTTATAGGGACTACATTGACCAAATTTTGTTAGAATTGGTACAGTGATTTCAGAGATCTTTGAATGTGTTCCCATATAGGGTTCACTATTATAAAATTTTACCTGTTGGCATCCATCGATTTTTAGGATGATATAAACATACCTGACACTACTTTCAAAGAGAACTGACCACCCAAGAACTTGTGTGAAAAGGTTTGGTTCCAATTGGCAAAGTAGTGTCAGAGAAATGTATGGTTGAATGAGTTTTTCCCATTGGATTTGGGTCCATTGTTATATTGTTCCATGCTGGTGGACATCTTGGATTAGATATGGACATGGTGGACAATATTTAAAGAAGATCATCAAATTTCTATTGTGACCATGTTGGTTGAATTTGACAAAGAAGATTCAAAGATCTTTGAATGACAGCAATATTTAGGATAAGATACAGACTGAACCCTATTTTAAAAGGATACCTCCAAAGAACTATCATGACTAATTTTTGTTCCAAATGATTCTGCAACAATAAAACTCCCCTTTTTTCCCCATGTTTTGACTATTGAAATAGTTTCCATGTAGAGTTCAATTTTATCTTGACTTTAGAATTTGTTCCCTCCTGGTGCTGATCTGGGATTAGATACAGGCAATTTAGAGGAGAATATTTTTGAAAGTTTTTCCCGGATCTATTGCTTCCACTGGCAGCAATTAGGATGTGCTGAAGAGACATAGGTTGTCAAAATGGCCATATGAAACTAATATCACAGTAGCATTCATTGGTGGATTCAAAGGGGGGAGGGGGTTCAGGAGTTGGAACCCCCTCTTTTTGGACAATCCTGTATTTTATTGAATATCCTGATGTATTACTAAGAAATACCCCCAAAATTTCACGCCTCGCCTCGCTACGCTCGGCCAATTTTTGCTCCACTTCTGATTGGAACGCCATCTTCCTGGATCTGCATACGAACATTGGTATTTTGTTATCTATTAACATATACATATAACATATTAACATATAACAACTGTCAAGGACTCAAATAACCAAATTTGTTTTAATTGTTCAAAAATTTCAGAGGAGAAGATCTATCAAGCAATGTCCCATTAGATTCTATGGTGAATTGTGTTCCCTGCCCAAGTGCAAACTTTGAAGGACTATTGTGAACCAATCTGGTGTGTATTCCCACATAATGCATGTCCTGCTCCAAATATGGCACGTAAACACTGTCAGTGCATCATTCAAAGCAAAGCCTAATTAAAATGTCAAAATGGCGAAGATGTAAAATCTAGCTGAAATACATCGGCAAATTAATTATGAAGCAAACAGGAGTGAAGGGGAAATTCCAAACTAAAAAAAACCCCAAATCCTGGCAATTCATATCCAACATGAATTAGGACAGCATGACAAAGACAACACAAATGAAAAACCAAAAATAAATAAATAAAAAATGCAGACAGATACCCCCCGAATTAATAAGGTAAGTGCAAATTTAGGTGGGTGTGGACACAATATAGCTGTGGACACAGTACACGTGTGAACACAGTAGGATTATGGACATGATGATGTAATACTGAAGAAATAACTTTCTAAAGGGTTCAAATGAAAATATTCTGTCATAATAAGACAAAAATAAAATTCACCTTTTTGGCCTCATTTTACCAAAAAAAAAATCATAAGTGTTAAAGAATTTTGTTACAGTACTTTGAAAACAACTTCTCAAGAGGATTACAATGAAAAAACAAATGTTTTTCTGCCATAGCTTTATTTAACAATACATGTATCTACCTTTTAAAAAAAATTGATCTAGTCCAAAAGATCATTGCAGATGGAATAAATGAAAAGTCAATGTCTAATTATCTCCCCTTCACTGGTTTCAGAAAATAATATTCCTTCATGAACATCTCCACAGTGTCCTTCCTTTTTGTAAGGTTTCATCTAAATCCTTCAAGTGGTTAAAAGGAGCTGTACTTGCGATGTAATCTGTGCAGATGAAATCAATAAAAACTCAAAAGTTGAATTATCTCCCCTTTGTGGTTTTTGACAATTATCATATTCCTTCATGCACATCTCTGTGTTGAGTCCTTCCTTTGTGTAAAGTTTCATCAAAATACTTAAGTGGTTAAAGAGAAGTTGCACTTAGGAGGTAGGCTGTGTGGATGGAATCAATTAAAACTCAAAATTATATTATCTCCCCTTCTTGGTTTTGGACAACAATTATATTCCTTCATGCACATTTCCATATAAAGTTTCATCAAAGCCCTTCAAGCGGTTTAAGAACAGTTGTGTGTATGAAAAGTGGACAGAGAGATGGACAAACAGGGCGATTCCTATACACCGCCTTTACTTCATATGCTGGGGTTATAATAAAGGAAAATGTCCATGTTCTTTTGTAACTCCAACACATCATATCTTTCAATGATGTTATGTTGATGGCAAATTCAATTAATTAGAAATACTGTGAGCATGGCTCACTGAATGATACCCCTCACATAAGTTACCGGTACATGGATGGCAGAGTCCAAATATGGTAAGAGAAACCACAAAATTGGTTTGATCAAAATTTAAAATCATAGGTGAACTATGACATCATGTGATAAAGATTCTCTGAAAGTTTCATCAAATTCTATTCATTGGTTTAGGAGGACTTACTGTTACCATACCAGTATGGTACCCCTAATGAAAAAGTATGGCTAATTCCATAGAAAAAAGAAGGGAAACGGGGAATGTGTCAAAGAGACAATGACCCAAAGGGGAGTAATAACAACTCATTTTCAATGAACGGTGAGGAAACCCCACACCC
Source organism: Modiolus philippinarum (assembly GCA_002080025.1). NCBI lineage: Eukaryota > Metazoa > Mollusca > Bivalvia > Mytilida > Modiolidae > Modiolus > Modiolus philippinarum. The sequence goes on from MJUU01072978.1 coordinate 7,836, forward strand.
AACGGCAGGTTAGAATCACCCCCTGAATAAAGAGTAATCAAGTTGAGCGAAATAAACATCATCCTAGACTCCTATAGACATAAAGTAAACTAACTAAAAATAAAGGGCTACGCTGAGCGAAGCATGATACGACCACAGCATGTCGACCACTGAAATTTTAACAAAAGTAGTTCAAAGTTAATGTGGACACAGTAAAGAGATTGACACAATAATTAGATGGACACAAAAAGAAGCTTGACACAGTTATAAGCTAGGAACAAAATAGGGAAAAATTCAACCCTTTTGATCACTTATTGATGAAAAAAACGTAAGAGCTATGCAAAATATGTACTATCAACTAAAACTTTACATCCATAGAAATTCAAAAAAAAAAAAATTCCATCGAAATCTGATGAAAAATAAATTTTGACATATTAAGAAAAATTGCAATTTTGGCCCCTTTGGCCCCTTGTAGCATGGAAACGATAAGAGCCATGCCAAATCCGTTGCCATACCCTTGAAAGCTTAGATCAAGAGGAATCCAAAGAAAAAAATCCCATCGAAATCCGATGAAAAATAAAGATTTGACATATTTAGAAAAATTGCAATTTTGGCCCCTTTGACCCCTTGTAGCTCGAAAACCGTAAGACCTTCACAAAATCCGTTGCATATTACTGAAAGCTTAGATCAAGACGAATCCAAAGAAAAAAATCCCATCGAAATCCGATAAAAAATAAAAATTCTACATAATCCACAAATTCGCAATTTTGGCCCCTTTCTGCCCTCATAGCTGGGAAAGGAAACAAGTTATCAAAAATCTAATAGCTGAGCGCCATATTAATTTTTCACAAGGAATCCATTAAAAAAAACTGCATCAAAATCGGACTTAAGGTAGTTCGACACTAATACACGGCGCATTCGATTGGCGCATTTGCAAAACACGAGCCGGATGCGGAATTGACTTGATTTTCAAACCGGAATATTCCTGTATTGGCCTATTCACTGTGACTTCATAATAGATTGACATACACTTTCCCGCGAATTAGCTCCCTTTTCCCGTAAATATTGTCTATTTCGTAAACTATATAAAATATCTCTCTTAATCGAACGGTGACATAGAGATTTTTTCATCGTAACAGATAGCTTAGGTGTATATCTCTGAAATATCAAAAAATAAAAAAAATCTATCTGATATTTATTTTATATGAAAGATAAACAATAAGCATGTTATCACAGTTCCCTATATATTCTTTGTAAATATTGCTGAAAAATACTGAATTTGGCATTATTTTCAAAGCCAGATAACGGGAAAAGATGATCGGTGACATATCACTTTTAGTTTATTTTTTGAATATATAGGTTAAGACCTACAAAATATCTTAAAAGAAAAAAATTCTGTCTGAAATTTTTATTAGGATCGAACTACCTTAAAATAAAAAAATTATTCTTTTTGAGATTTGCCCCTGTTGGGCCCATTTATCTCGTGAGCGGTACATGCTACGTTAAATCTGTTGGCATACTCCAGATTGGAAATTTCCTCAGGAGCACACTGAAAGAAACCCCATAAAAATCCGATTAATAATAAAGATTCTAAAGACAAACATGTGAAAACACCCAATTTAACCCTTTTTGGCCCCTTTTTTAAAAACAGGTGGGGCAATAATGACCAAAACTGAGCCAAACCTTCCTTTTGTACCAAAGAACATTATGTTAAAATTTCATAAGGATTGATCTACTGGAACTAAAGTTATTGACCAAAAACTAAAGTGTCTACAGACGACGACAACGACAACGATGCCGACAACGACAACGACGACAGCACCATACCAATATACGACAGTAAAAATTTTTGCGGTCGTATAAAAAGACAGACACACAAAGGCTAAATAAATTTCCTGACTTAGGACAGGCACAAACCTGCTGGGGCTATGGCTATGGGAAATCCCCAAAATGGGTTTGATCAAAATCTAAAATGGAAGGTGCACTATGGCATCATGTGATAAGGATTCTGTGAAAGTTTCATCAAATTCCATTTATTGGTTTAGGAGGAGTGGATGATACAAATTCACATGAATGGACAGAGGGATGGACAGACACAACAAATACTATATACTAATTATTCTGAAAAATACTTCAACTGACTTGAAGACTGTAAAGATAAGAAAAATAAAATAATATAAATGCCTAAAAATAAATACTTACATAACCCAAAACTCATGTTTATTCATCAGTTTATTAATGCTGCATTACTACATACTTCAATTAATCAATAAATGTATTTTTGTTCCACATGCACAAAAGTTTTCTTTCATATTGGTCTTGTGTCATATATTTGTTTACTTTAATTTTATAAATATTGATTAGATTGTCTTTTTAAAATTACCTGAGTTATTGATCTGTTGTCACTTAAAATATTTTTTTCTTACATCTATTTGCTAACTACAAATCATAGATGAGAGGTTTCATCAAAGTCGTCTGATTACCTCGATATTACATAAAAGTAGGGTAGGTTCGATCCTTGGACCTGGAAATTTTTCCTACATGAAACTTCAACTTCATCTATTATTTAGGTAAGACATAACAGAAGGCCAAACTGTCAAAGTAAAGCATAAGACATATGAATGAACATGCATAAAAATTAATGAGGTAGAAGTAATTCGAGGTAAATAATTTGAGGTTAATTATCAGTAAGTGCTCTGAAATCGAGAGAATCAAAGGAAAGACAAAAGAGAAATGGAATAGTCCTATTTTTTAAGGCATTTACAAGAATTAAAGAGTCTTTGATAAAAAAAGACATGCTCAGAACAGGTATTATTTATAGACTGAGGAGAAACTTTTGAATAAAAGGTTAAGCATGGACAGACAATAAATGGATGACCAGTAAGTATTGGAGCTTCTTAATCAGGAATCAAACTTTGACAAATTTAGTAAAATTATTCCAACATGGGATCCAGATATGCCAGGGCAGCATGTGCATCATAAAGCATGACTTATTTTTCAGTTTTTAAATTTTAATTTGCTGCCAGTTTTAGTTATTTTTTATACTATTTATTTTATTTACTTTGCAGATAATGACTTATCTTATTTTGTCATTCTGATTTTTCTTGTCTGCATGTTTGTATTTTTTAGATTAACTAGTTTTTAATGTATTCCATTTGTATGTATTTATGTATATTGCCTTTAAATGTGTCATATATCACTGTGTATATCGTACACATGGTATACATACCAGGACTTGATTTGTTATGTCTGTTCAAAAAAAGCTCATTGGAGCTTGTGTTGAATAGCAATAGATCACCCTTACTATAACAATGTGAGCATTTAACCCTTCTTTAATGCTGAGGTCAAATGGACAAAATAATGACAATTTTTCAACATTCATGACATTCATAAAATACTATAATAAAGCCTATTATCACCTTTTTGAATTATATACATGTTCACATACTTGGTAAACCAACACCAGAGGCTCCCAGGAGCCTGTATCGCTCACCTGGCTTTCAGTTGCCACAATCAAGGTAACAATGTAAGTTATACAGTTGATCTTCAGTTTCTCAAACTTTCGTAGGCCGAACACCTCCAATATCTTGAACTGTTTTTAAAGTCTGATCATGTTTTGTTATATTTCTTTGTTGGGCTTTTTTGATAAAAAACGTTCTTGCTAAGGACCACTTTCGACACCAGTTTTGAAGTTGAGACGTCATTTTGTAAATGGCAGTCAACAAACAATTTTCAACATCGGTTTTGAAGTCGCAACATCAATATCTATTTGGAAATCAAATTTCTTTGAAATCGGACAATGTTGAATTTTCCCGCCTTTTTGGCAGCCAATTTAAACAGGGATGGGGTAATTGTAATGTGTAATACTTTTGATGTAATTGAAAGTAATGTGTAATTGACAAAAATTTGAATTACATGTAATTGTAATTTAATTAATTACTTACCAAAAAAGGTGTGTAATTTCAATTACTTTTCCAATTACATTCAATTACATATACATGCTAAAAGGAAGTGAATGAAAGGTTGCTATTTCCTTGCATCTTATGAGTATTCAAGAAAGTTTAGATAGTTCTTTACACAAAATGTTATTATGACTTGGTATTTTTTCATACAAGAATAAGCACTTTTTCTCTCTTGTTTTCAAATGTGGACATTTTACAAATTGCTGTTTCCTCTGATGCATTTTTTAAAATTTTTTAGTTGTTTTAATAGAGCAACTCTTGATAATTAATGTTTGAAATATAAATTAAGTTTATAAAATTGCTGTATAAACAGTCAAAAATATCTTTATTGTATTTTATTATAAATGCATACAGCAATATGGCTTCTAATTAGTTGTTTGTCATATTTACTTATGTGTCAGTGATAAACAAGACTTAATTAGTGTCTAATTAGTGACCTTAGGCATTATAATCAACCTTTTAAATACATACACATTTTCCAATGAAAGGAATTTTCTTTTGATGTGTTAAAACTGTCTGCTGAGTTTTCACACATTTAAGTAAAAGTTATATATGAAAGTTGGATATATGTTGGCTGCCTGCAAATTCAAAGAATTGGAGATACCTCAAAATATTAATTAATTAACTTGCCAATCAGTTAATAACAAGCCCACAATAGAAAGAATGGATAAACTTTCGGGTTTGATAAGTTTAGACTCGAGGACAATACATTTGAACATTTGATGTAGATAAAGTTTATCTGTAATCACATCAGTCAACTTTTTTGGTTGTTTATTATTTTACAAGAATAGGTATGTAAAATACTTTCCTTCATGGCTCTTAGAGTAATTTTCATTTGTTAGCATGATAAATAACTCTTGAAAATAAATAATAAAAAAAAAACGTGGCTTCAAATGTAATTTGTAATTTAATTAATTACATTTGCAAAGTAATTGTAATTTAATTAATTACATTCTAAAATCCTTGTAATTGTAATTGTAATTTAATTGAGCATTTTGGGAAAGTAATTGTAATTTAATTAATTACTTTCCAATGTAATTGACCCCATCCCTGATTTTAAATATGGCGGTCAATGAACAATTTTTAACATCAGTTTTGAAGTTGTGACATCAAGACCTATTTGGAGACCAAATGTCATTGAAATCAGACAATGTTGAATTTTCCCGCCTTTTTTGGCGGCCATTTTGAAAATGGCAGTCAACAAACAATTTTCAACGTCGGTTTTGAAGTCGCAACATCAATATCTACTTGGAAACCAAATTCATTGAAATCGGACAATGTTGAATTTTCCCGCCTTTTTTGGCGGCCATTTTGAAAATGGCGGTCAAGGAACAATTTTCAACATCAGTTTTGAAGTCGCCACAGCATGGCAAACATTTCATCAATTTACACTTAACCCTCATCTTCTATAGTTTTGGAAATAATAGATGAAAATATGCAAAATTAAAAAAATTCAGTGAAAAAAGGGCAATAACTCCTACAAGGGTTTATGGATTTTCTTCGGTAGATCTTGATATGCTGAACATTTTTGCAATTTACACTTGACCTCTATCTGTTACATTTTTTGAAATAAAAAATGCAAAAATTTTGAAAATTTAACGGAAAAAGGGCAATAACTCAGAGATGGGTTTTAAGATTTTCTTCAAAATTGCAGGGCAGGTAGATCTTGCTATGCTGATCACTTTTACCACATGTCAGATTTTTGATATCTGTAACGGTTTTCAAGTTATTGGCCAAAAACTGCAATTTACCCCTATGTTCTATTTTTAGCAACGGCGGCCATGTTGTTTCACCTACCGCCTAATCAAACACAATTTTGAGAAGCCATACTCTGGAAGTTTGGTTACATTTGGCCCAGTGGTTTCAGAGGAGAACATTTTTGAAATTGTTGACGGACAGACGGACAAAGGAAGCATAGTGATGGCAAAAGCTCACATGGCCTTTTAGGCCAGGTGAGCTAAAAATACTTGTGACCTACTGAAAGCAAGAAAACACAGGTCATAGAATGTTAGCCAAATTTCAGCCATGCTACAAAATGCTTTTTACCATGAAATAGCTGATAAGGAAGCCCAAAATTTTAGTAACATTTTTCAAAATGACATACTGTAAATGTAGTAGACAAAAGACTGTGAAAATTCATACCCAAGAATATCTCATAATCAATTAGACTGTACTTATATTTTTAGTTGTTCCTAAAAACCGCTAAAATTGCATGGTACCCTGATGAATATTGCTCGGTTCAACAAATCGCAAATATTAGCAACTGCTAAAATTAATATGCTTTATACAGTCATTTTTTTGTCTTATTACAATAAAAATAATTGCTATATGTTGACCTTTGAAAAGCTGCAAATGTGCATCTGCTTAAATAGTGAAAAAGTCTGGAATATGAGAAAAAAATTCTTTGAATAGGAGTTGATTTTACAGAATAGGCACAATATGTTGAAGATATTAATACAGTGAAACCTGTCTTGAGAGACCTCTATGAGAGACCGACTTCTTTTGAAAGACCGCAACATTTTGTCTACTCTGTGTAAAATTCATATGAAATAAACCTCTTTTGAAAGACCACCTGTCTTGAAAGACCACTTTCTGATGGCAGAATGGGTGGTCTCTCAAGACAGGTTTCACTGTATATGAAGGCAAAGTCCTAAATTCTGGAAAAATGGGACTAATTCCACAAAGTCAGGTGCATATCTTGAATATACATGTATATAAAATTTCTAGGTTAAATTTCGAGCTATAAATCTAATTTACACTCTGTGTAACCACATAAAAAATCATTACTTATGGTGAAATGGCAAAATTTTTAAAATTATGGACAACAGTGGTTTCTGAGAGTCATTATTTTAATACCAGGTGGTGTTTTGCATTTGCACTGATTTGCATTTCATTTGTGCCATATTTTTTCCTTTCATTTGCACAAATTTTTACTACCAGTATTTGATTTTAGGTCAGTTACAAGTAAATATTTCATTTGCTTAAACCAGGGCTGTTTAAATCCTTGTCCAATCTGTTACTGACATAAAAGATGTTGTCGCTTTATTAAGATGAAGAAAAAGTGAAAATGTTGATATAAATGGAATGAAAATTTAAAATCAGACTTTCTTGCTACATTTTGCAAGTACTTATTTATACCACCAGAACATGTAGTCACTGGAATTTCATAACATAAATTACTCAAATTATTTTTAATTAAAAAATATATAATTAAGTCATCTATCTTACATGTTTAACATATAATAAATAATGGAAAATATTGGGACAATTTATGACCATCATCGTTAGCCTCTTGAAGAAGAGAGGAGCGGATCATAACCCTTGGGTAGCAAAGATGATTTATGACAGGACCAACAACAAACTGTGGTGGATGGAAGTCAAGTTTACATTGCAAAGATTACTTTTAAAAATCCAGGGGAGATAACTGCAGCAAATGTACTTGAACCCCCTAAATTGAAAAGCCTATAATAAAAATACACTGCTTATTCCCATAAGGGTTAAAAACACTGATTATTTTATTTCCATTGTTTTCTTTTTCTTTTTTTCTAAATCTGATATCTGCAAAATATATGCTGTCAAATATGATGGTAAATAAAGAGAAATCCAAATAAATCAAATGATCACAAAAGCTTTTGATTGTCATCAAACAATGTCACCTCGATCTAAGGATTGATTTGATTGTCGAAATAGAAATTCAAAAATTTATGACAATGAAAAGCCAAAGTCAAAATATCTCCCCTTCCTGGTTTTGGACAATAATTATATCCCATCATGCACATGTCCATATATTTTCCTTCCTTTGTGTGACGTTTCATCAAAATCCTTCCAATGGTTTTAGAGAAGTTGCTCTTACAATGTAATCTGTGCAGATGGAATCAATGAAAAGTCAAAAGTCAAATTATCTCCCCTTCCTGGTTTAGGACAATAATTATAATCCTTCATGGACATTTCCATATAGTGTCCTTCCATTGTGTAAAGTTTCATTAAAATCCTTCAAGAAGTTTAAGAGGAGTTGAGCTTACGAAGTAATTTTAGCAGATGGAATCAATGAAAAGTCAAAGTCAAATTATCTCCCCTTCCTGGTTTCTGACAATAATCATATTCCTTAATGCACATCTCCATATAGTGTCCTTCCTTTTTGTAAAGTTTCATCAAAATCCTTGAAGTGCTTTAAGAGGGGTTGAGCTTACAAGAAGTGTGGACAGATGGACAGACGGAGGGACAGACAGACAAACACACAGGGTGATTCCTATATACAACCCTCAACTTGGTTAGCGGGTGTATGAAAAGATGTTCCTGATGTAAAAATCCTTCCTATATAATTATTTCTAGTATATTGTTCCTAACACATGTTATCTTTGCACATGTTTTAACAATTCTGTAACTTGTTTTGTCAATTCAGGTATCTGTGTTTTTTGTAACAAATGACCTCCTCTGTCAAACTGTATAGCTTTAAAATACCAGTCTTCTAAATGTTCTGAAAAATCACAAAAGCAAATTATGTCACACCATTTTCATTTTTGACTTTTATTTTTGATTCAGATGTAAAAGTTTCAAATTAACAGGAGGAAAGCTGTCAATATCACAGCAAACCAGCTTTTCTTTTACATGGACAGTATATCTTACACATGAGTCAACCCTAAATATTTGAAAAGTACATGCAACATTTTACCTTCAAATGAAGTGGCATATTTCTGATAGTTCAGATAATGGCACTTTTTAAATAAACTAACATGTTAAATCTGGTATTTTCAATTGATCTCCAAAATAGAAAATTTCTGTCTTGAAATCTGAAGGAGATTTACTATGGACAAATGAAGGACATTTGGCTTATAGTTAAAAGTAAAAGTATCAGAAAACAGCAAGTGATTGCACAACAGCTCAAAAATTGCTTACAAAATACAACCCATCATTCATAAGCTTCAGGAGAAATTTCAAATTCAAACCAAAAATGTTCTTAAGAAAAAAAAAAATTTAGTTAAAACTATAACCAGCGAGCATCCTTAAGTTTTAACTTTGTCTGTCTGATTGTGCATCTATCCCTTTGTCTGTCTGTCCATCATCAATTTTTCCCTTCAAATATTTTTTAGCTTGCATCATGGGGATTTATTTTGAATTGAGTCTAAAGCTTATTATGTGTTGTAAGCAATTTTTGAGTTTGTCTGGCAAGCATTTCGTGTTTGCCGATACTTCATGTTTTGGTATTTTTGTCAGATTTTTTTATTTCTTTGGTTTCATCCAGTCAAAAGCATTTCATTTTTTTTTGCCCACAAACCCCCATTTTTTGTTTGATAATTTTATTTGTACATGGTTAGCAGCTTTTTGACAAAATATCATCCAATCCTATTTATTTTGTCACATTCATTCATGGATCAACATTGCTTATGCAAACCTTGAAATATTTCGAGGAGTTAAGTTACCCACCAAATTTTTAATCACTTATATCTCAAAAACGACAGCAGCAACCTATCAATTTTTTTTCACTTAAATTACTTCTTTTTCAGTTTTCTAACAAAAAATAACATTCCTTGAAATCCTACTTATTTTCAAATTGACCAGCAAACTACCTTAAGGGCACCCACATCTTATAACAAACACAAAAAAAAATCAATATTTCACTAATAAGAGAAAACACAATAAAATTATTTATACCATTTTTATCTGTTGAGTCACTGATGACCTCTTTGACTTGATTTTCTCTACACAAGTTTGTTATATGTGAATCAGTGATACCAATATGTTTTATAATGTTGTAAGGTATATCTAATTCTACAATTTTATCTGTTGTGGCCCAAGCAAACACTGTTGGTAGTTTCTTTCTTTTTATGGTTTCAGCATGATCCAAGATCTATAAAATATATATACAGGCTATTTTTTCAATTACTACTATTTATCATTATAATCCATAACAAGAGGAGTTGTGCTTACGAGGTAATCTGTGCAGATGAGTTCAATGAAAAGTCGAAGTCCAATTATCTCCCCTTTCTGATTTTGGACAATTATTATATTCCTTCATGCTCATCTCCATTTAGTGTCCTTCCTTTGTGCAAAGTTTCATCTGAATCTTTTCAGTGGTTTAAGAGGAGTTGCTCTAGCAAGAAGTATGGACAGAAAAAAAGACAGGTTAATTCATATATACCCTCTAAACTTCACTTGCAGGGGTATAATTATTATTATAAGTATTATATTACTAAATGCACATTTATAAATCATTTATCTGTTTTCTTAAGATAAAATACAGAAGTGCTGGCAAGTGTCAGAGGATGCAAATAATGCAAAATACATAAGCTAATAAAAGGCTAGGCTAAGTGCAGCATGATATGGCCGCAGTACATTTCACAGAAGAAATAAAAGACACAAACCCTGTTAAAATCTAACAAAACTAAAGGATGACATGCCCCCACGCAAGGTTAAATCAAATTGGGATTTTCTAGTAATATTTGTGTCTGTAAGACACATATGATGCCCCTGCTAAACACATGTTATTCTAGGTTGCACAGATTAACTACAGGTATGTACCCTCTATTACTAAATCACCAAAAAATTATAGTTGAGCAATGTATATTTTTGAAAAAAAAAAAAAAAATGAACCGAAATCAAAATACATACCACATGCACATCTTCAATATAGGTACAAATGAACTGCAAAATTAAAGCTTCCTAGCCTCAAAACTCTAGGAGGAGTGGTTTGGACAATCTGTGTACCCTGTATTAATAATTCATCCAATAAATGACTAAGTTCAACAATGTGTATTTTTCCAAAAATGCATCAAAATCAAAATCCTTCCCACATGCACATCTTCAATATAGGTACAAATGATCTGCAAAATAAAAACTTCCTACCATCAAAAATTTGGAGGAGGAGTTGCGCAGATAAACTATGTACCCTCTATTACAAAATCACCCCAAAAATGACTAAGTTCAACAATGTATATTCATTACAAAAATGCACCAAAATCAAAATCCTTACCACATGCACATCTTTAATATAGGTACGAAAGATCTGCAAAATAAAAACTTCCTAGCATCAAAACTGTAGGAGGAGTTGCGCGGACAAACTTTATACCCTCCATCATAAAATCACTAAAAATGACTAAGTTCAAGAATGTTTATTTTTGACAAAAATTAACCAAAATGAAAATCCTTACCACATGCTCATCTTCAATATAGATACAAACAAGAGCTGTCGTCGAATGGCAGCCAAATATACCCCCCGCTCATTGAACCCTGAATCGATATGGTAAGTGCAAATTTAAGTTGGTGTGGACACAACACAGGTGTGGACTCAGTACAAGTGTGGACACAATACAAGTATGGACATTATGATATAATCTTCAAGAACGAACTTTTCACAAGAGTTCAAATGAAAATACTCTGTCGAAATCAGACAAATATAAAATTCACCCTCTTTTAGACTATTTGACATTTTACACAAAAATCAAAAGCATTAGAGAAATTTTATTACAACACTTTGAAAACAACTTTTCAAGAGGATTACAATGAAAAAAGTGTCTCTCCAACAGTTTGATTTCACAATATCTACACTTTAAATTATTTCTCTGAAAAAAAAAAAGGAGATCATTGCAGAAGGGATCAACGAAAGAAATTTACAGTCAAATTATCTCCCCTTTCTGGTTTCCAACAATAACTATATTCCTTCATGCACATCTACATATAGTGTTCTTCTTTTGTGTAAATTTTAATCAAAATCCTTCCATTGGTTTAAGAGGAGTTGCGCTTACGAGGTAACCCATACATAGGGAATCAACGAAAAGCCAAAGTCTGATTATCTCCCCTTCCTGGTTTCGGAGAATAATTATATTGCTTCATGCACATCTCCTCATAGTGTCCTTTGTGTAAAGTTTCATCAAAATCCTTCAAGTAGTTTAAGAGGAGTTGTGCTTACGAGGTAACCCATACATAGGGAATCAACGAAAAGTCAAAGTCTGATTATCTCACCTTCCTGGTTTTGGACAATAATTATATTCCTTCATGCACATCTCCATATAATGTCCTTCCTTTGTGTAAAGTCAAAATCCTCCATGTGGTTTAAGAGGAGTTGTGCTTACGAGAAGTGTGGACAGATGGACAGACGGATGGACAGACGGACAGACAGACAGACAGACAGGGTGATTCCTATATACCCCCCAAACTTTGTTTG
>MJUU01072978.1:20359-32501 GCA_002080025.1 Modiolus philippinarum
CCCCCCCCCCCCCCCGACTTATGGTCGCGAGGGCATAAAAACTGAAATTTAAGGCACTTTGTTTTGGGCCATTTAGCCCTTTATAGTTCTGAAATGTTATAAGGTATCAAATATCTGATTATACTGAGTGCCATATTTATTTTTCATAAGAAATCTATTAAAAAAAATGCATCAAAATCAGACTAAAAATTACAAAATTAATTTTGTTTTACAAAATCCCTCTTGGGCCCTGTCTTGTAAACAGTAAATGCATCATGTCTATTGACATACAGATGAATTAAAATTTTCAAAGGAACAAAATGAAAGAAACACCATCAAAATCTTTTAAGTAATAAAGATTCTAAAGCCAAATATGTGAAAACACCCAAATGTACCACTTTTTGCCCTCTTATTCTCAGACAGATGTGGTCAAGAACACAGACTTCATAAGTTTGTTTAACTTGTGTCTTATCCCCTTTTGTCACTTTATGAGCAAATAAAACTACCCTTACCAAAATCTGCTATTCAATTGCACATTAGTTGCTCATGTTTGATGCATACATGAGCACTAACCTAATTGCACATTAGGTTTTTAACATGCAAATTAGGTGAGCTTTTCAGGGTAGCAGTAAAATGCTCACCTAATTTGCATGTTAAAAACCTCGTGTGCAATTGCACATGTGCAGCTCACGTGAGTATTTCCATATATGTATTCTTGCTCACCTTAGCTATTATTCACGTGAGCATTTGTAAATTTTAAATGGTCTAAAAATATAACTTATGAAATTGCAATTCTTCTTTAAACAATTAAACAATTGCACAATTTTATTCTCTAATCTTTTGTGAATACAATTCTGCTCAGTAAAAGTATAAAATATTCATCATACAATTTTTTGTCATAAGATAATTTCACCAGTATGACAAATACAGTGAAATGTTTTTGATTAATTTATTTACTTAAGTATTATTTGAAATGCATACATCACAGTGTATCAATATACTTAAGCAACCTTTTGAAAGAATTCATTAAAATATTCACTCTCTTATTCATATGTGTAATGTTTTATAATTTCCCAAATTGTTGTTTCAGGATCAAATGTGTCTGTTTCAAATTCTTAAGAACATACTGTGAAAGTATAATTGTTCGTGGGGTTCCAATTTTCGTGGATTTCGTGGTTGGCTAAAACCACGAAATTAAGTTCCAAAGGAAATGAATTTTTCCCTTAAGTTTTAGTGCATAGAATTTGAAACCACGAAATTAAGTGCCCACAAAATAGCAATATTTAAGAAAACCACGAAAATAGATGTCCACGAATAAAAATACTTCCACAGTATATTTTTGTCATTAAATACAGTTAATTCTTTCCTTAGAATATATGTCAAATTGTTTTGAACAATTTGACATTGATTAGTACACTAAAAATGTTAATATTTAGGGATAATTGTACAGAAATACGGAAACTGACCTTTCTCTCTTCACAGCTGTGTTGATTTCCCTCCAAAATTAATTTTCTCTGAATCTTGAGAAAGTTAGTTTGTAAAGTTTATTTGGCCATAGAAATAAGCTTTATAATGATTATGATCCTTGCTAACCAAAGCTCACATGAGCAATTATAGGTTAGTTTTAAGAACTTCATTACAAACCAGCAGTGTTCAAATCTCTAACATGAAAAGCTCACATGTGATTATTTAAATTACTTCTGCTAACCTTAAATGCTCACATGAGCAATTTGCTAACGTGAGCAATTTAGGGTAGTTTTTCATTGCACATATGAACTAACCTTGTGCACACTTGCAAATGCTAATTTGCATACAAAGCTCACTTGCAGCTAACTAGAATCTAATGTGCAACTAACGTGCTTTGGGTAGCAGGTTCTGTACGGGTAGAGCTGTCGCCGAATCACAGCCAGCTATACCCCCGCTAATTGAACCCTGAATCAATATAGCAAGTGTAAATATAAGTGTATATGGACACAATACAGTTATGGGCACAGTACAAATCTGGACTTACTAATGTACAAGTATGGACACAATGATATACCTCCCCCCTTTTTTCAAAATATTAAAAGATGAATTATCTCTCCTTCAAAATTTTGGACAGCAACCATATTACTTCACGCACATCTTCATGTGGTATACTACACATGCATAACTTTCTTCTCCGCTTTAAATTTTGGACAGCAACCATATTACTTAATGTACATCTTGAGGTGGTGTAACATTTCACCAAAATCCAAGCAGCCCTTTTAAGGAGAACATGCGCTGACAAGGTACATGGACAGAAAGACAGACGAACGGACGGATGAACAAGGTGATTCATATATACCCCCAAGCATTGTTTGCTGGGGTATAATAAGTTAAACCTAAGAACACAATTTCTAAAGAGCAAATTATAAGTGCATCAAGAAACACCATATTAAACTTTGATAATGATCTGTCTGAGTCTGCACCATACCATAATGCGTCAACAAAACTTGTGTTAACATCTTAATTATTGTCAAAAACATCTTGGTGTTATAATTTTTACATGTTCTACAATCAGAGAACAAAATAACTTAATAAATTCTTTTAAAGGAGATCTATGTATAAATATCTTCCCAGAAGATGAAAATTCTCTGTACCTTTGTATATTCTGCTGTTGTAACATTTTCTACAGCTAACTGGAGAGGTTGAGGATCATATTTAGCAAAACCTGTAAATAGAAATAGTTGCTTCAGAAATGTATGTTTTTTTTTGTTTTTTTTTAAAGAATTTTAGTATAACTAATCCAAAATTATAGTTACACTTTATTCATAATATTCATTGATTTACAAAACTAGAGGCTGACATGAGCCTGTATCACTCACCTGGTACCTCAGGTTTCAGTCATTGTCACCATGAGACCACCCATTATTAATCATACTATACATCAGTTAACCAGATGTTACAGTTATATTCAAATATTGATGGCTATCTTGGATGTAGGAACATCAGAGCCACAAAGGGGATCACCAAAGGAATATTGTGATCAAATTTGTTGTAAATTGTTCAAGTTGTTCCAGAGGAGGAGATCTTTGGACACATTTAAAATAGGGTCCTAAGTTAAAGTACGTTCCCTGCTTGCAGCCATCTGGGATTTGGTAGGAGTAAAAAATTCACATACTTTAAAAGGGATCATATAAGGACTTTAATCATAAATTTGGTAAAAAATGTATAATGGTTCCAGAAGAAAAGATCTCTGAATGCATTTCCCATAGGGTCCTCTGTTAACCTATGATTTCCACAGACATCAGTCTTGAATGAGGTAGGAACATAAAAATAATCCGGGATACGCCGAGCGCAGCATGATACGACCGCAGCATGTCGTCCACTGAAATTTGAAAAAGTGTAATTTAAAGCGAGTATGGACAAACGAAAGAGCTTGACACAATAATTAGAAGGACGCAATAAGGAGATTGACCCAGTAATTAGCTGGACACAAACTAAGGAAAATAAAAATTAGCCCTTATGACTCCTTATGATTCCTCTTTGACCATTTATAGCTCAGAAACGGTAAGAGCTATGCCCAATCCATTGACATGATACTGAAAGCTTACATCAAGAGGAATCAAAAGAAAAAAATCCCATCGAAATGCGATGAAAAATAAAAATTTAAGGTAATCTGTAAATTTACGATTTTGGCCCCCTTCAGCCCCTCATAGCTCGGGAACGGCAAGAGCTACGTCAAATCCGTTGAAATACTACTGAAAGCTTACATCAAGTAGAATCCAAAGAAAAAAATCCCATTGAAATCCGACGAAAAATAAATTTTTTAGGTTATCTGTAAATTTACGATTTTGGCCCCCTTCGGCCCCTCATTCCATTGACATACTGCTGAAAGCTTATATTAAGAGGAATCCAAAGAAAAAAAAAACATCAAAATGCGATGAAAAATAAAAATTTTAGGTAATCTGCAAATTTGCAGTTTTGGCCCCTGTGAACCCTTATAGCACGGAAACGGTAAGAGCTACGCCAAATCCGTTGACACACTACTGAAAGCTAGTATCAAGAGGAATCCAAAGAAAAAAATCCCATCAATATCCGCAATCTGCAAATTTGAAGTTGTGGCCCCTTTGAACCCTTATAGCTCGGAAACGGTAAGAGCTACGCAAAATCCGTTGACATAGTACTGAAAGCTTACATCAAGAGAGATCAAACGAAAAAAATCCCATCGAAATCCGATGAAAAATAAAAATTTTAGGTTATCTGTAAATTTACGATTTTTGCCCCCTTCGGCCCCTCATAGCTCGGAAACGGTAAGAGCTAGGCCAAATCTGTTGACATTACACTGAAGGCTTACATCAAGAGGAATCCAAAGAAAAAAATCCCCACGAAATCCGATGAAAAATAAAAATTTTAGGTTATCTGTAAATTTATGATTTTGGCCCCCCTTTGGCCCCTCAAAGCTCGGAAACGGTAAGAGCTACGCTAAATCCATTACATTCTACTGAAAGCTTAGATCAAGAGGAATACAAAGAAACAAATCCCATCGAAATCCGATGAACAATAAAAATTTTAGGTTATCTGTAAATTTATGATTTTGGCCCCCTTTGGCCCCTCATAGCTGGGTAAGGAAACAAGTTACCAAAAATCTAATAGTACAGCCCTATGTTAATTTTTCATACGGAATCCTTTGGAAAAATTTGCATCAAAATCGGACTAAAAATAAAAAAATTAAATTTTTGAAATTTGCCAATTTTGGGTCCCATTTATCTCGTGAACGGTACATGCCACGTGAAATCCGTTAGCATACTTTTGATTGGAAATTTTCTAAGAAGTTAACTGAAAGAAACCCCATCAAAATCCGATAAATAATAAAGATTCTACAGTCAAATATGTGAAAACACCTAATTAACCCCTTTTGGCCACTTTTTCTTAAACGGGTGGGGCCACAACCCGAAATTAAAACCCGGGATTGCCATTATGCCATGAAACCACATACTGAAATTTGAAGATGATCCGTCCACTAGAAACAAAGTTATGCTGGCCACAGACGCCGACGACTGCGCCATACCATAATGACTGCAAAATTTTTGCGGCCGTATAAAAACTTTAAAGAGGATAACTAAAGGACTATTATGGCAGAATTTAATTAAAATTGTTCAAGCACTTTCAGCGAAGATCTTTTCATTCATAGGAGCCCATGTCCTTGGTAGCCATTTTGGATGAAGAAGGAACATAAACATAACAAGATTGCTATGCGTAGCTATGTCCCCCGCCGTTGCATTAAAGTCGATAAAGTCCCATAACTCATGTAAAATTTTGCGAATCAAAATGGCAGCAGGATATGATCAACTGCATTAGGTGGCAAACAGCCAAGTACAATTTCAGCAAAATCCCTTAATTGGATTTTGAGGAGATGTGTCCACAAAGTCTTCCTATGTTGTAGTATGCATTAAGTCCATTAAGTCCCATAACTCCTGTAAAATTCGTCCAATGAAAATGGCAGCATAAAATGATCAAGTATATATGGTGGCAAATGTTCAAACAAAATTTCAGCATAATCCATTCAGTGGTTTCCGAGGAGTTGTGCCCACAAAGAGTTCATAAGCTGTAGTATGCATTAAGTCAATAAAGTCCCATAACTCCTGTAAAATTTGACGAATCAAAATGGCAATGCGATATGAGCTTGTACATATGGTGACTGTAAATCCTGTAAAATTTGAATGAATTCGGACCAGCAGTTTCTGAGGAGTTGCATCCACAAGATTTGCCATTGTATAACAATGTGGAAATAATCTAAGTCCCATAACTCCCACAAAATTTGTTGAATCAAAATGGCAATGCGATATGATCTAGTACTAATGGTGACTAAAGATCCTGTAAAATTTGAATGAATTCTGACCAGCGGTTTCTGAGGAGTTGTGTCCACAAGATTTGCCATTGTATAACAATGTGGAAATAATCAAAGTCCCATAACTCCCACAAAATTTGACGAATCAAAATGGCAATGTGATATGATCTAGTACTAATGGTGACTAACAATCCTGTAAAATTTGAATGAATTTGGACTAGCAGTTTCTGAGGAGTTGCGTCCACAAGATTTGCCATTGTACATGTATAACAATGTGGAAATAATCTAAGTCCCATAACTCCCACAAAATTTGACAAATCAAAATGGCGATGCGAAATAATCTAGTACTAATGGTGACTAACAATCCTGTAAAATTTGAATGAATTCTGAAGAGCGCTTTGCCAATTTAATTTATGTTTGTTGACAATCCCAAATCCATGACCAGAAAATACATGGATGTAGCGTTGTTCAACAATTAGCAAAGAATTCCACTCAAACCAGTGCTGGGCCGTCTGGAACTTACCATGAGGTACCAGCAAAGCTCATTGCTGAAGGCCTCATGGTGACTTCCAGATGAAGAACAACAATAAAAGCATTGTTCTTTAGCTTGTTCTTACCATGTATTTGTAGAGACTTTGTCTCGTGTGCATTTAGGGCTATTCCAGTAAAAATTCCCACCAGGGGTGGAACGCCACTTATTTTTATACCCCCACCAAGAGAAAAAAATTTAAATATATAATTAAGCTATTAAATATACAACAGAAATTTACCCACCACCAACAGAAAAATAATTCACTGGTATTCCACCCCCCGATGGGAATTTTAAATGGAATAGCCCTTACTCCATATCCTTTCACTCACCATTTAGAATTTTCAGAGAAGATTTTAGAAATTGCTGACGGACAGATGACTGACCACAGAAGAAAGACGCAAAGTGATGCATAGTGATGGCAAAAGCTCAAATGGATTCTAGGTCAGGTGAGCTAATAAAAATTATATTCAAGTTTGTGCTATGAAGAAACAGTATGTTCAATTTCATTACTGTCTGTTAAAGGTTAGCTCCCTTTAAAATATAAGTATTTTTGCGTACTTTTTGTAGATACATATTAAAATCATTTGTCAAATGGACTATTATTCATAGTGACATTTGACAAGTTATGATTTTGATAATGATGTCATAAGACCTTGTCACTATATTCAAAAAAGAAATTAGAGGCTCAGAGACCGAGCCTGTATCTATCACCTGACAAAATGCTTCTATGCCATGCATGTTCAAAAATGATGCTTTTTACCAAGCGGTCTTATGTTTAGATTTGACAGCCTATGTTCTCCATTAGCACCCATGTTTTTTGTCTGATTTTATTGAAATGAGTAATTTTTGCAGTGGACCTTCTATACATTAAGTTAAATTTGCTTGAATAGTTTCAGAGAAGATGATGAAAAGAATGGTTTTCTCATACTGGGCTCAAATGTTAAACTATGTTCTACTCTGAAGGCCATGTCTTTTGTCTGATCGAATGAAATGAGCAATTTTTGTAGAGTACCTTCCATACATAATTTGCTTCTGTGGTTTCAGAGAAGCTCAAAATGTCATTATCCCATATGGACCTATGTTAAACCTAAGTTCCACGCTGGCGGCCATTTTTTTTGTCTGATTAGAACAAAATTTGCAACTTTCCTAAAGGACCTTTAGTACATCATTTCTGTAAAGTTTTGTTGGATTTGCTTCAGTGGTTTCAGAGAACAAGACTTATAATGTAATTTTCCCATAGGGTCCATGTTAAACTATGTCCTGTGCTGTCGGCCATGTTTTTTATAGGATCTTAAGGAAATAAGCAATCTTTGTAAAGGACCTATCGTACATTCCTGTAAAGTTTGGTAGAATTTACTTCAGTGGTTTTAGAGAACATGAAAATATGATTTTTCCCAATGGATCAAATGTTAAACCTAAGTTCTGCACAGGAGGCCATGTTTTTTATCAAATTGGAACAAAAATCAGCAATCTTTGTAAAGGACCTTCCATACATCATTCCCGTAAAGTTTTGTAGAATATGCTTCAGTGGTTTCAGAGGAGAAGATGTAAATGTGAAAATTTACAGACGGACGACAAGTGATGGCAATAGCTCACTCTGACCCTTTTGGTCAGCTGAGCTAAAAAGTAACATCTCTCAATAAATTGTCAGAAAAGTATATATATCAAGCATATGTCAAGAACAAATGATTGATAGTTTTGGTGATAAAATAGTGATCATAGCAAAAGAAGTAATTTTAACAAGTGTGATTTGCCCATATGTTGAAAATTCTACATGTATGTTATTTGACCATGGCTTAATAAATATAATGACCACAGGAAGCCATATATGAAGAATTTTTTAAATACCTATCCTCACATATAACTCAGGCAGAAAAGACCTCGCAAAAGGTAGCATTAAACGTGTCTTCATAATCTTATTCATCACTTGCAATAATCTGTAAGGTCTTGCATACCTATAAAAAAAATATATGAATACAAAAGCTTATGGCAATTAAATTAAAAGTTCCATACTGTAAATCGCGAAATTTTTGCACAGTCCTTTTCTTGCAGTTTTCAAAACAAAATTCATTTTGTGCAGTCTTTGCATTTGAATTTGCAGTTGCCGTTCAGATTACTAAATTATCTAATTGCATTAATATCAGTTCTGACTGAATTTTATTTTGGTGCTTAATCTTTTACTGCGAAAATAGCAAAAATTAAATTCTGCAAAATTTTCCCTGTTTACAATATACATGTACATACTGTAAACCGGGAAATTTTCGCGCCGTCTTTATTTCGCGGCAAATGGACAAGATTTCAGTTCACGCAGTTTTGAATTCGCACTGCCAAATTGTTTGCCATTAACTTCAATAAAAGAAAAGTATATTGGCGCCATTTTATTTTCGCGCTTCAATTCCAAACACGAAAATCGCAAAAATAAAACTGCCACGAAAATTTCCCGGTTTACAGTAATGAATTTGGCATGTTGCGCTACTTTTTATCATGACCTTGCAAACATGAAAACCTCCTTTTCCACAGAAAATGGCAATCTTAACTCGTTACTGCAATCTTTGCTTTCCTGCATAAACCGGTAATATTTTACTGATAATCATGTAAAGAAATCGGGTATTTAACTATGTCAAGAAGGAAATGTCATATTTTATAAATGCAGGATTGTCACACTTAATTATTGTGTGCCAGAAGCCTTATATTTTTGTACGGGTACAAGAGACATAGTTCAGACATGTCAAGTGTCACACAATTCGTGCGAGACTCACGAGAAGTTTATCCAAATTTGCAGCGAATTCCTTTGATCTTTGACAATTTTGGCAAATATCACGCGAGGCAGTTTTTAAAACTTTACAGGTCTGATAGTTGTCAAATTGACCATCTCTTAAACTCAAATTTTCAGTAACTCTGCACATTATTCAGTCAATTTGAGGTTTCTCATACCTCACTGCCACCCCAAGAACACCCATAGTATTAATATATACCAATAATCAAATGTTTAACAGTAAATAAAAACTGCATTAGTTTTTGCTATGTAAATTGATTTGTAATCTCTGTAAGTATGAGTTATTAATTTTTAATTTTGCTTGTTTGGATAGGGCCATAATAAAAAATATCCTAGATTCTCATCCCTGCCCGCCCCAATTTTTTTCACCCACCTCAAAAAATTTTATAATTTAATTTTTTTTACCAATTTGGGTAATTTTTTTTTTCAAATGACAGTATTTTTCACAAAATTTGAGAAAAAATATAAAATGAAATTTGCCCGCCCACCCCAAATTTTGAGAAAAAAATAGATGAGAATCTAGGAATTTTTTTATTATAGACTAGCGGTCTCATTGAAATCTAGACTAAGTATTTTTCTTTCCCTGTATTTCTACAATATACAATATACCTGTGAGGTTTTCCTCCAAGAAAATTCAGAAAAACAGCTGATTTAATTCTGTCAATTTCAGCAGCAGCTCTAAAACCTAAATAACTTCCAGCACTGTGACTTACCAGAACATCTACTCTGAAAAAAGGAAATGTTCACACAATTCATCATTACAAAACTGCACCTATATCTATTGAACTTGAATAATATGACATTTAAGCATAAACTAGCTACTTACTCACTTCTTCTGAATATCAACTTAACAAATTGTTAAGTTTTCTCTCTGTATCAATCTTTCTGTGCTTTGTGTCTGTCTTGCGTCGTTGTTTTTGTTTCTAGCATCATTGTTTTCTGTATTCTCGTTTTTGCCCTGTCTTTGGACACCGATTTTTGTGAATTTCACTCCTTTGTTCCTTCGGTATTCTACTGCCGTTGTTTCAACATGGAGAGGGCAATACTAAGTTGAAAAACTTGTGTCCAATCCAATTGTTTAATTTTTTTTTAACAATAAAATATTGTTTAAATCATTAATAAACAAATCACTTTGAAGTTATTTAATCAGTTTGGTAGAATTTTAGAAGGTAATGAAACTGATCAGCTGAGATGGTGAGCTGTTTTAAGATGTGTTCATATGTATGAATTAACCTGTACAGCCTGGATATTTATCTGAAAACTTCCAATAACCTATAAGAAAATCAGTAAACGCACCAAAGGTGCGAAAGCCGAGTTGCGAACTTTTGTTATTTTCATAAGTACATCATCGGATAGGCAATTAGTTGCATATCAGCATATACTGGTAAATTCTTTTATTTCAATCAGAGATTTATAATGGAACATTTGAGGAAGTTTGACTTTGTCCTAACTTGACTAAAAGTCAAAACATTCCAAGTTCCTTTCCAAAAAAACTTTCGGCAAGGGTTCTCCCTTAAAATCTAGTTCTTTATTTTATTATTGCTGAAATTGAAAGTGTGTATCAGAATACCTTTCTTCTAATAATTTCAGTTTTTTAGTTTGGTATACATCTAAGCAGCCAAAATCTCCACTATCCATTGCAACTTATTTCAGACCACCTCTCAAAAAAAATTTGGGCAGGGGTTCCCCTTATAATCCAGGTTACATACATATTGCTGAAATCAAAACATTCCAAGCCCCCTCCCTCCTTTTCAAAAAAAAAAAATGGCTGAAGTTCCCCTTATAATCTAGTTTATACATATTTCTGAAATTGTGAAGCAGATTTTTTTTTTTTGAAAGATTCAGTGTTCTGGTTTGGTTTCCATGACAACTAAAAGCTCCACTATCCATTACAACGCATTTCAGACCACCATCCCAAAAAAATTTGGGCAGGGGTTCCCCTTATAATCCAGGTTATACATGTTGCTGAAATCAGTTTTAAAACATTCCAAGTCCCCCTTTCAAAATAAAGATTTGGCAGGGGTTCCCCTTATAAATATTTAAAATTGCGAAGAAAAATATGTAGCAGAATACTGTTTTTCTAAGATTCAATCTTCTGGTTCGGTTTCCATGGCATCTGAAAGCTCCACTATCCATTAAAACACATTTCAGACCACCATTCAAAAAAAATTTGGGCAGGGGTTCCCCTTATAATCCAGGTAATATGTATTGCTGAAATCAAAACATTCCGAGTCACCCTTTCATAAAAAAAAATTTGGCGGGGTTTCCCCTTATAATCTAATTTATATTGTGACAGAAAATATGTAGCAGAACACTTTTTTTCCAAAGATTCAGTGTTCTGGTTTGGTTTCCATTGCAACTGAAAGCTCCACTATCCATTACAACCCATTTCAGACCACCATTCAAAAAAAATTTGAGCAGGGGTTCCCCTTATACTTCAGGTAATATGTATTTCATGAAATCAATAATTTACAAAAAATCTGAATACACAAATGTATTTTTATTTTCATCCAAAATTTTATTTTTACTTGACTTTTAGTAATATTGAAGATTTCTTCATATTAAATTAATTACCTCCCTTAGTTTTATTACCTCCCTTTTTTAATTCTGACTTTTCATTCTATCTAATTTGTAAGTTATTGACACCCAAAAAAGTGTGTTAGTGAACATAATTAGAACTATAAAATGAATTTACATGTTCTAGCAGTATAAAAACTACTTTTGTATGAACAATAAAATTTTTTTTAGCTATTTTTGTTATCAAATAATACCGAACATGTGATTTTAGGCTTTATTGAAATGTTTAATTTTTGTTACATTTTTAAAAGTTGTGACCTTGACCTTTGTTGCACAGACCTCAAAATCGATAGAGTTCCTCCTCTAATCATAACTCATGTCTATGCCAAGTTTCATTTGGATGTGTAACACTGTAATGTGGTTCTGGAGATATTGTGTGGAAACGAATAAGTCAAATTTTTGTTCTATTTTTAGAATTTGTGACCTTGACCTTTGTCGCACAAACCTCAAAATCAATAGGGATCTT
>MJUU01072979.1:0-25406 GCA_002080025.1 Modiolus philippinarum
CATGGTAAAAAGCAATGGAACAACGCTTTTATTGTCGTTCTTCATCTTAAAGTCACAATGAGGTCTTCAACAATGAGCTTTGCCCATACCTCATAGTAATTTCAAGACGGTCCCTAGCACCGGTTTGTGTGGAATTCATTGCTAGATGTCGAGCAATGCTACATCCATGACTTATAAACATGGATGCGGAATCGTCAACAAAACAACATAAACAAACTGGCAAAGTGTTTTTACAATTGCTGTCATCCGTTGCCCGACAAAAAGACCAACAGAAGACAATCAAATCACTCAAATAACCACAAGGCACTCATCGAGTCAAAAGTAAGAAAACTTGGCTAACGAATCAAAAGTAAGATTTTTTTAGTAAAAGCAATAATATATTTAACAAAGGAATCTAAATTCCAGTTTTAAAAGAACATACTTTTAAGTTTAAACACATTTAGCATAAACGTAAAGGTTAAATTGAAATTCCGTTATCAGATTTGACCATTGCTTGCTGATTCATACTTCTATTTAGTAACTTAAATTTGAAATTTACTGTTTTTATGTGACTTCGGCATTTTTTTGTATTTATCCTTAAATCACTGTTAATAAGAAGCCAACTGAACACAAATTTCAGACAGAAAATCGCATAGTACAGGGAAACACAAATAATGTCCGATGGTTCCATTACGTTTGCGGCAGTATTTAATCTTTAGTTCAATCTCGAAATAAAACAACCGTTTAGAAATCCGGATATTTAGATAACATCCATGGATTTACGCCTGTTCTGCTTTTGAATTAGGTACTTGGTATCTTTTCGAGACAAAAGTGATTGATGATTATTTTTATGTCCTCATGAACAATTCATAATGCAATATTTGGTTATTTATAAATAGTGAAGAAATTCAGTGTCCTTTCCCCCAACCTTTATGAAATTTTAATATCGGCAAAGTATACGATAAACCCTGTTCAAGAAGTCCATTATTATGGACTTAACTTCTTGTTCCTAGTTACAGTAAACGCTGTTGTTATTTATCCCAATGAACATCGTGCAATAGAACTGTCGAAGTTTCTCTTGTGTTGGAAGATTTGAAACAACAATCACAGAAAGTCAATTGAAGCGACATGTATTTTTTCATGTTTCTTCAGCTTTAAAATCTAATGATTAATGAAGAGGCTTCTATAAATGGGAACGAGTGAAATTTCAGAGGTACTCTCTGTAAATTATTATTATTATTATTTGAAATTTGGACACGGATTTCCAGTGATTGAATTCACTTGGTATTCAATGAAAATAATGTATGAATACTTTACTACAATTTAAATTTTGTTCGTTTGTATTAGTAACTATGATAATAATCGGAAGAAAGGATCCTTATTTTGAAAAAAAATGTGTAGATATTGAAATTACCACACATTTTGTTATGCTTCCTTTTTGCTGATAGTTCAGTTAATACATTGTATGCATACATTGATACGAATATAGTTAGTTGTCCAATTTAAGCTGGTAAGAGTGGATTTATTCTCTCTGTTATAAGCTCAATGTTCGCTTTCAGATTAGCTGTGTTGTTATTTATGATGACAAGTAAATACATTGTATGTAAATATGAAATTTGAATGTTTTGATAAATTGTACATTATACAACTCTCTCAGATTTACTTAACAATTTGACATATAATGAATATTCGACAAATTTCATTCCAAAACGGATTATATTCATGATATATTGCAGCCTATATTGGAATAAAATCAAATTCATATCAAAATTCCCCAAAAGGCAAATTTCTAAACTTCGGTTTTATATATAAAGAAAGAAAAACAACAACAACAACAACAACAAAAAAAAAAACCCAAAAAAAACAAAAAAACAAAAAACAAAAAACAAAAATCAAATATTAAGTATGTACTATTATTCTTAAATTCTTACCTGAAGTTAAATATCTTTATACAATTATTCCTCAAAGTATACTTCAATAAATGTGATGTTTAGCATTTGTAATTTTCTGTTATTTTCTGTTTAGAACGTAAACAACAATAAATGCATTAGGCTACTGTCCGTGAATACATCCAATTACCGATGTAACTTTTTTTAATTCAAATTAAGTCAAAAGTAATTTATTCCAGTATTTACGTAATGAACTCTGCAGTGATACCGGTGGTTTTTAGTATAATTTCCTATCTTCAGTGTTAATTTCAATCGTTTCTGCAAGAACGCTTGTAATATATAACGTACTTACTGCCTTTTTGCATTCTGGGAGGGTTATACTAAGTATGCTTTTCTCAATCTAACAAAGAAAGGAGTTATTTATGAAAGTGCTGGTTTTTTTTTCTTTCGAAGATAAATTCTTACAATAATTTATAATAAAAGAAATTTCCTTACACAGATTTAGACACTTTTTTTTCTTTTAGGATTCGTACTTTTTTGCAGAAACTACAATTATTAACCTCAATTCTCCATTAAACAAGCAATTTTTTAGATGATTTCGGACAAGATATTTCGAAGTATTAGATTACACAAATATGCATTATGATCGTTTTATGTTTAAGGCGGTTGTTCATCACGAGCTGGGGAGGTTTAGACGGTAACTATGGAACTCGCCTTGCGACTTGGTAAGTGGCCCGCTTTCAGGACAAAATTATAACGATTACTGCATTTTATGAAAAAGAAAGGAAATGGGGTAAATGTCAAGGAGACAACATCCCATATCCAGGTTAAAACGACAAAAAAACAAAACATCTAGGGGTCACCATATGGTCTTCAACACAGTGAGGATTTATGGTTGTCTTTTAGTAAGGACAGTGGTTTACAAGTTAACTTTACCTTTCTCGCCGATCCCTCTTCAATGAGTAATAAAAAACATCAATGGAGCGTTGTTCGATTTCTGAATCCCGCTCAAAACGGCGCTAGGGCTGTCTTAACTTACTATGAATTTGAGCTTAGCGCATTGTTGAAGGCTTCATGGTGATTTCAATAAAAAAAAAACAATTAAAGCGTTGTTTCTTTACTCAGTTGAATCACGCCTTTGTACAAACTTTGCCTCATGTGCCTTTACTCCACATTCCTTCATTGTTTATTTATACAAAATTCAAAATATTGTTTATTACTATCCTTAAGATATAAATTTCTGTTATAAATTGGCTGAAGTTTTAGACTCCCCATTGGTTTAGAGAATCACGTGATTAATTGGGTCACATGATCAAATCCTCAGACTAACAAAATGGCGAATCAGTGTCGAATGAGGGTTAAGCTGATCTTGAGTCGGACACTGTTTGTCATCTTAGGAACTATAAATATGACGAATCAGTGTCGAATAAGGGTTAAGTTATCATATGGGTAAACTGATCTTGAGTCGGACACTTTTATTTTTTAATCGTTTGTCATCTTAGGAACTAAAATTAAGGTTCGGATCCTGATTGCCCATTTTGATCCAATCCTTAGACAAACGATCGGAAAGAAGGAGTCAGAATTTCTAGGTAAGATTATTTCAACATTTTAACGGTTTTGTAGAGACAAAAATGTCGTCTTTTCATGCAACAATCGCCGTTTGACTGAAATAATACAGTTAATACAAAGCAGCCCAGTGTGAATGATACCTTTGTTGCTCCAAAGCTGTAACGGGAACGAGTATGGAATGAGGGTGTGTAAACTGATCTTGAGTCGGACCCTTTTATTTTTAATCATTTGTCATCTGACTTCCGACCAAACAATTAAGGTACAGATCCTGATTGCCTATTTTCTGTCTTTTGAGATATGTTTGAAAAGTGAGGTTTTCATTATGGGGTTGAAACTTATTCTTTGCAAATGACCAAAATTATTCATTTTTCTAAAATATTTTACATTATCATATCCTTTCGAAGAAGTTTTATATGTCGCGATATAGCTTTTTATGAATGTTAACATAAATAGGTTTGAAAGGCGGGGTTTTCATTATGCCGTTGAAACTTTTTCTTTACAATTGACCAAAATTATTTATTTTTCTAAAATATTTTACATTATCATATCCTTTCGAAGAAGTTTAATATGTCAGGATGTAACTTTTTATAAATCTTCACATAAATATGTTTGAAAAGTCAGGCTTTTTTCATGCGGTTGAACATATTCTTTACAAATGACCAAAATAATTCATTTTTAATAATATTTTACATATATTCATTATTTTACATATATTCATTTTTCTAAAATATTTTACATCATCATATCCTTTCGAAGAAGTTTTATATGTCGTGATATACATGTAGCTTTTTATGAATTTTAACATAAATATGATTGAAAAGTCAGGTTTTCATAATGCAGTTGAAACTTATTCTTTTCAAATGACCAAAATTATTCACTTTTCTGGAATATTTAACATTATCATATCCTTTCGAAGAAGTTTTATATGTTGTGATATAGCTTTTTAGCTCACCTAGTGTGAGCTATTGCCATCACTTGGCGTCCGTCGTCAGTCGTCCGTCCGTCCGTCGTCCGTCCGTCCGTTAAACTTTTCACATATTCATCTTCTCCTCTGAAACCACTGTAGCAAATTCAACCAAACTTTACAGGAATGATGTATGGAAGGTCCTTTACAAAGATGGCTCATTTCGTTCCGATCAGATAAAAAACATGGCCGCCAGCGCGGAACTTAGGTTTAACATTGGACACTATGGGAAAAATCACATTTTCATCAGCTTCTTCTCTGAAAAGGCTGAGGCAAATTGAACCAAACTTTACAGGAATGATGTACTAAAGGTCCTTAACAAAGATTGCTCATTTCGTTCCGATCAGACGAAAAACATGGCCGCCAGCACGGAACGTGGTTTAACATAGGACCCTATGGGAAAATTACATTTTCATCTACTCCTCTGAAACCACTGAAGTAAATTCAACCAAACTTTACAGGAATGATGTATGGAAGGTCCTTCACAATAATTGCTCATTTTGTACCGATCCCACAAAAAACATGGCCGCCAGCGTGGAACTTAGGTTTAACATTGGACCCTATGGGAAAAATCACATTTTAATCTTCTGCTCTGAAACCACTGGAGCAAATTCAACCAAACTTCACAGGAATTATGTAGTAAAGATCCTAAACAATGATTGCTCATTTCGTTCCAATCCGACAAAAAACTTGGCCGCCAGCACGGAACATGGTTGAACATTGTACCCTATGGGAAAATCACATCTTCATCTTCTGATCTCAAACGGCTGAACCAAATTGAACCAAACTTTACAGGAATGATGTATGGAAGGTCCTCATTTCGTTCCGATCCAACAAAAAACATGGCCGCCAGCGCGTAACTTAGGTTTAACATTGGACCCTATGGGAAAAATCACATTTTCATCTTCTGCTCTGAAACCACTGAAGCAAATTCAACCAAACTTCACAGGAATTATGTTGTAAATGTC
Organism: Modiolus philippinarum; assembly: GCA_002080025.1. Taxonomy (NCBI): domain Eukaryota; kingdom Metazoa; phylum Mollusca; class Bivalvia; order Mytilida; family Modiolidae; genus Modiolus; species Modiolus philippinarum. The sequence continues at coordinate 5,370 of MJUU01072979.1, forward strand.
CTTTACAATGATTGCTCATTTCGTTCCAATCCGACAAGAAACATGGCCGCTAGCACGGAACATGGTTTAACATTGGACTCTATGGGAAAATCACATTTTTATCTTCTTCTCTGAATCGGCTGAAGCAAATTCAACCAAACTTTACAGGAATGATGTAGTGAAGGTCCTTTACAAAGTTTACTCATTTCGTTCCGATTCAACAAAAAACATGGCCGCCAGTGCGTAACTTAGGTTTAACATTGGACCCTATGGGAAAAATCACATTTTCATCTTCTACTCTGAAACCACTAAAGCAAATTCAACCAAATTTCAGAGGAATTATGTACTAAAGGTCCTTAACAATGATTGCTTATTTCGTTCCGATCCGACAAAAAACATGGCCGCCAGCATGGAACATGGTTTAACATTGGACCCTATGGGAAAATCACATTTTCATCTTCTGCTCTGAAACGACTGAAGCAAAATCAACCAAACTTTACATGAAGGATGTACTAAAGCTTCTAAACAAGATTGCTTGTATATAAGTTATAAAGTAAACATGGTAACACTGATTTTGGAATATGCACGAGTTGAGAGCGTTTTACTGTAAGTTTAAGTAGCTTTTTTTAGCTTGATGCATTTCAGAGCAAGAGTGTCATTCGTATATCAAAATTGTGCTTTAATAACGTCTTTTAATTGATAAACCTTAATTTGATCTTTTTTATCTGAGAAGTGAACATCCAAAAAGTGTGAAGAGAAAATCAGGGTATTAGGGAATTGTTCCACAAGGATACATCGGCAAACGAAAAACCGAAGCAAAAAGAGATGAAAAGGAAAATGTAAAAAAAAATCAAAAATAAAAAATTGGACAAAAATAAAAACCAGGATAATTTATATTTACAAATTATACCAACCTTTCAAAGACAAAACAAATAAGCAAAAACAAACAAGAACGCCACAAAACTTAAACACTAGCAATATGAAACCCACAAAAACTGTAGATATCATTTGGGGCTCTGGAAGGGCAAGCATGATTCTCTACGGATTGTATCTGTTACACTGCATGTTAGAATATGGTGTAAAAAACCCTTTTTTCTTTGTGGCTGTTTGGTTAATGTCAACCCTAATATAAAACCAACTAGACATCAATAGGATGGTATTCATCTCTTTGGGCCCCGCTTCAAGAATATGGCCTAGAGGTCAAAGTTCAAGGGTCACCAACTATGGCATTTGACATGTCGCCTGGAAGTCATCTATAAAGATGCCAAATATAAAAAGCCTACCTCAAATGACAGAAATTTGAGTCCGGACACAACTTTTTCCATTAAATGTGAAGCAAAAGTCAAGGGTCATCAACCATGAAACGCGACCCATTGTCTTTTGGCGATCTATCCACATGCAAAATTTCAAAAGCTTATCCCAAAGAAAGAGAAGGTATAGTCCGGTCACGAATTATATATTGAAAAAGCAAGTACGTGACCCTAAGGTCAAAGGTGACCAACCGTGGTACCGCGACTTTGCCTTGAGGTGATCTATCCACATGCCAATTATCAAAAGCCTATCTCAAAAGAGAGAAAATTTGTAGCCCGGAAACGTTTATTTCTGATGGACGGAGAGACTCATTACTATAGGGCATCCGCTACTTTTTGTGGCGGGGGCCTTATTTTAAAATCCACCTCAATGTAACTTCTCTAACTCTCAAACAGTACCAAGATAAAAGCTTGAAAAGCTTCTATGAATCTTATAATTACTGAACAGTAACAAGAAACAAATCGGTATCACAAACATTCTCAATGAAGAAAAACAAAGACGAAAGTGTGATATACAAGACAACACAAACCAAAAGCACTGTTTTGTTTCTCTCACTCGCTTTAAATCGCTTTCGACTATCGAAAACAATTTGTCTATACATTCTTTTTAAAGTGCTAACCGGAATCGTTACATACACTATCTTTAAGAGTAAACCATAGACATACTTTGAAGCCTTTAAAAATCTTTTTTACTTCCAATTCAGATCTTTTCACGAATATATTACCGATGCAGATATATTATCATCAAAAGTAAGGAATCAAGTATCTTCAATTCAACTCTGCAATGATATCGATGATTCAAAAATGAAAAAAAGGAATAACACGAAATATTTAAGTATAAAAATCCCTTCATACGTCTTTTTAATAGGTGTTGCTTGTTCGAATTGGATTTTGATTACACTCTCTAGAGTATGTTTCCATTCTAATTGGAAAATGTATTTTTCGACATTTTGACAATGTTAACCAATAATGAAAGGGAGAATTCCAATCAATGAAAAATTCCAGGGAAAGAACATTACGTTATTTTTATTTTTTTAATGAGGGAGTATGAGTGTCTTTGATATGTAATAAGACTCTACAACATTTATTAAGAATTCAAAGATGTATATAGATCAAATTAAGCAAAAAAGAATCATAGAACAATGTACCAAACTTAAAAGTTTGATTTAAACTTATTTTATTTGCAAAAAACAGCAAAAGGGATTGGACACAAGTTATACATTAAAATTGTCCTCTCCTGGTATAAAGATATATATATAAGTTCACAAAATGACGAGAAACACAATTAATAATTAAATAACAATTTAGAATATCAAAAGACAAAAAAGAAAGCAGCTAGGGAATGAGTAAGAATTAAAAGGTAGAGTTCAGAAGAAAGGAAACTAGAAAGGAAAAGACTAAGTTATAATTAATCATATTAAACTGAAAAAAAAAGAACTTGACAGGAAATTGATGTAAATCGGTTTGTATTTCTAATAAATAATTTGACAGCTGAAAATATTTCTAAATTTTCCTCGATGGTCAAACTACTGTCACCAGCTAACAAGAGATTTACTCTAATTTGATATTTATCCAAATTTCTAAACAATTCTTGGCGGAAATGGTTGTAAAGTGGACATTCCATAAAAAATAAAAAATTGTCTTACAGGGGTTACCTTGACTGCACGAGGAATTTTGTGTTAAGTTAACGCGATACAAGTCCGCATTAAATATACTACAATTGTTCCTAAGTCTAGTATGATTTATATTATATTTCCGTTGTCCGTAATTAAAATAGAATAGTGGTTTATCATGTGATTTCATTTTCCATTTAAAGACATTAATATTAGAGGTATCTTTTATAGCTGAATCAAGTTCATACCAGTCTCTGGTAGTTGAGGGAAAGAACGATTTTTTTGTAATTTCCAATCGACAGTTAGGAATTGCATAATCATCTCTATTACGCAAATTATATTCGGTTAATTGACCTACAAGCGGGGGCATTAAATCTACTAAATAATCTGGGGCATTTCCATTCTGTATTGAATAGAATCAATTCAGTAATTTGCTAACCGTTTTCTTTATATATAGATTCACGGCTAGCGAAAAGTGGCAGTCCAGTTACTATTCTGCCAATTTCAAGTTGAAGCTTTGCGAGGTTGTCTGATTCTTGGACACTACACCCATCCCACACTTCACATTCATTTTCCATTAACGGTCAGATACTCTTTTTTATAATAGAGTACATGTATTTTAACCACAGCTTTGGTAGAAATAATTTAATGTTAGAGTCTCTGATGGACAGTATAATTGTCCAGTTTGGAAGACTTGTCTTCCTACAGACAATGCATTAATTACCCTTACATTTTGAAATCAAGAAAAGTGTGAATTCACATAAACAAAATTTAGTAAGAAAATATGAAATATTTTGTTTTAATCTTCCAAAGGAGAAAGACACTCTTCAGTAAACACGAAACACAGACATAATTATGACCAAAGCTACAAGAATAATTGACTAATACCAAATTATATAATGTGGAGTCTAATGTATTCTAATGTCGTTATTTCCTGCAACATGCATTTGAAATTTACATAATAATAAAAAGTATACTAAGCATACCAAGCGATTTGTTTCATCGATATGAGCATCAACTTTCTACTTTTGATTTTATATATTTTTCAATCTTTAAATGGTAATGAAATGCACGTAGTTATAACCACATATCATAATGTCAGTCCTACAGTTATATCAACCATATAAATGTATGGAGTTTATTTACATTCTGAGAGGGGAAGTGCACATCTTTAGTATGATCAAAACATCAGTGCAAAGATTCAGATTTCACAACAAACAAACAAAAACACGAAAAAAGAAATGCACCTACCTCAAATGTCGAGTCAATGTACTACCTTCCTGAATTTTTATCGCTATTTTATATTATTCCTCAAAGTTTACCTCAATAAATGTGATATTTTTAAAGCATCCGTTTTTTTATCATTATTTAGAACGTTAACACAACTCCACGCACGCGAGCGATCCATATAAATACTTCATATGAATACACCCAATCACTGCTATTAATTTTTTTTTATTCAAAGCAAAAGCAATAATAGAGTGATACAGACAGTTTACAGTATTATTTCCCATTTAGAGTGTTAATTAAAATAATTACTGTGACTGGCTTGAAATAATGAACTCCTACAGGTGTTAAGAATAATGTTCGTTCCACACTCTGAATAGGATTTTTTTTCAAACTCAGATTAATTGAGAATAAGCAATGAAGGGATATGGAGTAAATGCACATAAGACAAAATCTCCACAAATACATGGTAAAAAGCAATGGAACAACGCTTTTATTGTCGTTCTTCATCTTGAAGTCACCATGAAATCTTCAACAATGAGCTTTGCCCATACCTCATAGTAATTTCAAGACGGCCCTAGCACTTTTAGCGGAATTTATTGCTAGAATTCGAGCAATGCTACATCCATGACTGTATAAACATGGATGCGGGATCGTCTACAAACATAAAACAAACTGGTAAAGTGTTTTTACAATTGCTGTCATCCGTTACCCGACAAAAAGACCAACAGAAGCCCATCAAAACATTCAAACAACCACAGGGCACTCATCAAAACTTGGCAAACGAATTAAGATATTTTTTTTTAAAAGAAATAATATATTTAACAAAGGAAATCTAAATTCCAGGTTTAAAGGAACATACTTTTGAGATTAACAACTTAAACAATAAACATAAAGGTTAAATTGAAATTCCGTTATCAATTTGACCATTGCTTGCTGATTCGTATTTCTAGATTTGGCCCTAAATTTCGGTGATTTTTTTTATGTTGAACCTAAATATTTTCTTTTATATTCGTTTGAAAGTTCAGATCCCACTAAAGAATAAAATACAAAATTTAGAACCTATGACGTCACAGTAGGTGCAGTTCTGACTTCATGTTAAAGCTACTCTTGAACATTTTCATAGAAATACAAGGAATTTGGCATATTTTCGAACGGTTTTCGTAATCGGAAATATAGAGCGTATTCAAGAACCAAATATTTTATTTACCAGCTTGTTGGTACAGATGAACTGGACTTCCCATATAAATATTTTTTGGTTCTTGCATGCGCTCTATGTTTCCTCTTAAGAAAAAGTAGTTAAAATCTGTCAAATATGTCATTTTTCGACAAAATGTGCAATTTGTCTCATTCTCTACACTGAAAAACTCTGTAATCGTACTCCCTGTTTATTGTGCCCACATCTCATAATTTTACTTTGCCAAGTTTTCTTACAGTTTGCTCGATGAGTGCCCTGTGGTTGTTTAAATGTTGTGATCGTCTTCTGTCGTCTTTTATCGGGTAGTGGATGACAGCGATTGTAAGAACACTTCGCCAGTTAACTTTAAGTTTGTTGACGATCCCGCATCCATGGATCATTAGGATAAAAAAGCATGGATGTAGCGATGCTCGACAATTAGCAATGAATTCCGCTCAAACCGGTGCTAGGGGCCGTCTTGAACTTGCTATGAGGTATGAGTAAAGCTCATTGTTGAAGGCCTCATGGCGACTTCAAGATGAAGAACAACAATAAAAGCGTTGTTCCATTGCTTGTTTACTATGTATTTGTAGAGACTTTGTCTCATTTGCATTTACTCCATATCCCTTCATTGATTATCAATACTTGAGTAATCTTCCTGTTAGCTGTTAACCAATATCCATAGAACATTTCAACAAAAAATATTTTGAATTTAAGCAATCTTATTTTTTGAGGCCAAATAAGGCCCTTACCGCACCTACTCCTTTGAAATTTACTGTTTTTATGTAACTCCGGTTTTTTTGTATTCATCCTTAAATCACTGTTTATAAGAAGCCAACTGAACAGAAATTTCAGACAGAAAATCGCATAGTATAGGGAAACACAAATATGTCCGCTGGTTCCCTTACGTTTGTGGCAGTATTTAATCTTTAGCACAATCTCTAAATTAAACAACCATTTAGAAATCCGGAATATCGGCTTTGTGGCGAAGCATACTATATATCTTGTTCATAGTTACAGTAAACGCTTTTGTTACTTATCCCATTGCACATCGTGCAATAGGACTGTCGAAGTTACTCTTGTTTTTGAAGATTTGAAACTACAATCACAGGCGACCTGTTTTTTTTCATGTTTCTTCAGCTTTAAAATCTAATGATCAATGAAAAGGCTTCTATAAATGGGAACGAGTGAAATTTCAGGGGTACTCTCTGTAAATTTTTGTTGTTGAAAATTATTCATTTGGACACGGATTTCTAGTGATTGAATTCACTACTTGGTATTCAATGAAAATAATGTATCAATACTTTACTACAATTTAACTTTTACCGGTTTGTATTAGTTACTATTATGATAATAGGAACAAGAGATCCTTATTTTGAAAAAAATGTGTAAATGTTGCAATTAGCAACAAATTTATTATGTTTTTTTTTGTTGATAAACAATGAAGGGATATGGAGTAAATGTACATGAGAGAAATTTCTACAAATACATGGTAAAATGAATTACGCTTTTATTATTGTTCTTCATCTTGAAGTCACCATGCGGCCTTCAACAATGAGCTTTGCTCATACTTCATAGTAAGTTACCTCATACATACATTACTACAAATATAGTTAGTTGTCCAAATTTAGCTGGTTCTCTTTGTGAGCTCAATGGTCGATTTCACATTAGTTGTTGACAAGTTTTAGAAGCTACCACAAGCAAACTTGCATGTCAAATTTCGAATCGACTATGAGATAAACTGTATATATTGTTCAAACTAACCGTTCCCTATGGAATTCGTTTTACAATATGTAAAAAACTGGTTTAAATCAGAGAAACTTTCCATATATTACTTAATAAAACATTTTAAGGTAAAATTAAAATAAAAAGTTAACATTCAGGACGGATGTGCTATGACCCAGAAATGAACACGCATCAAAACTTGCAGTTTATCCATAAGAGTACGATCGTGCCTGGCTTTTTTCAGTGGTTAAGGAAGAAAGACTGTGCAGGAAACGCAAAACACGCAAGTACTGATACAACTCCCTAATTTGGAGGCATGTATCTCATTTGCCTTTCACAGTAAAACAAACATATAAAGTATATCATACTGTACGAAAATGAATTAAAATTATATGTTAATAATGCCAAAGTTTTTTTAAATTGAAGGCATTGGATTGTGAAAAATGTTACGCACTCAACTATCCCGGTGACCATAGTCAGTTAAATTTTTAAACAAAGTAAAAATTGTAAGATAAACCACAATTAAAAAGTAAAATTTAACCAAATATTACAAACTAAAAAACAGCTGAAAATATCCAAAACGGGTGGAAAAAATAGAATCTTTCGACCAGTTTAGGATATTTTTAGCTGTTTTTTAGTTTGTATCTTTGTATATTTGGTTTAATTTTACTTTTTAATTGTAAATTTCTTTCCAAACGTTTTGGATATTTTTAGCTGTTTTTTAGTTTGTATATTTGGTTTAATTTTACTTTTTAATTGTGGCCTACCTTTCCATTTTTACTCTTTTTTTACATTAATTTGTTGCCATTGCACAACATATTATTTTTATACATTAGATTTTTAGCAGGTAAGGGAAAATTTAGAGTAACAAATCTATATAGTATGTTTCCATATAAATGATTTGAAAAGTGATTTATGAGAATATGTTTTATGATTACTTATCATTACAAGTATATTATTATAAGCAAGAATTGTCTTTCGTATTGCGATTTTGTAAAAATGAACTATGATCTCGTAATGATAATAAAGAATTTAGAAATACTTAAATATGAAATTTGCATGTTTTGATAAATTGTACAGTATACAACTCTAACAGATTTTACTTAACTATTTGACATATAATAAATATTCGACACATTTCACTCAAAAAATGAATTACATCCATATATTGCAGCCACTCTTCGAATAAAATCAAATTCATATCGAAATTCCCCTATAGCCAATTTATATATATAAAGAAAGAAAAACAAACAAACAAAAAACAAACAAAAAACAACACAAAACAAAACAAAACACACAAAAAAAAACTCAAATAGTAAATTTCTACTATTTTCCTTTAATTCTTACCTGAAGTTAAATATCTTTGTATAGATTATTCCTCAAAGTTTACTTCAATAAATGTGATGTTTAGAATTTGTTTTTTTTTCTGTTTAGAACGTAAACACCAATAAATATACATTAGGGTATTCATGTATTGCTACTTCCCATGAATACATCCAATTACCGATGTAATTTTTCTTATTAAAATGAAGTCAAAAGTCATTTATACCAGTATTTACGTATTGAACTCTACAGTGACACCAGCGGTACATAGTATAATTTCCTATCCTCAGTGATAATTTCAATCGTTTCTGCAACAACGCTTAACACAAATGGATTGTAAAATACAACGTACATTCTACCTTTCAGAGCAATGTTTATGCATTCTGAGCGGGTTATATAATTTTCTCGATAAAAAAAACGAAGTTTTTAGTCAAGGTGCTTATGTATTCAGCACCGGTTTCCTTTGTGTTTGATTTCAGAAAATAAGTCCTAAGGACTTGGTACGTAACCCGCTCTAAAGACAAAATCATTACGAGCAGTTGGTGTAAGAACACTTGGCAAGTTTCGCCGATCCCGCTTCAACGAGCAATAACAAACATTAACGATTTCTGACTATGAATCCCGCTCAAAACGATGCTAAGGACCGTCTTGGTTCTATCCACTTTGGTTTTATCATACTTTTATAGATACTTTGCCTCATGGGCATTTACTCCACAACCTTTCAAAATTTCAAAATTTTAAGTAAATTTTTCATCTTTAAGGTAAATAGTAACCATGGTAACAATGGTGTTGGAATGTACATGTGTTGAGAGCGTCTTACAAATTTCAGTATTTTTTTTAGCATTCTAATAGCCAGAGTGTCATTCATTTATCAGATTTGTGCTTTAATGGCGTCTTCTTGATATACCTTCATTTGAATAAATTTTTGTTGGTTTCTCAAAAGTAAACATACATAAAGTATGAAAAGAAAATTAGAGTACATGTAAACTGTTAAATAAGGATATATCGGCAAACGAATACCGATGCAAGAGGTGAGAGAGGGGAAAATGTAAAAAAAAAAATATATATTAAACACAACTGATTAAAACAACCTTTCAAAGACAAATGAACAAAACAAATCAACATAAAAGAAAAACAAACATAAAAACAAATAAGAAAAAAAAAAACAAACAAACAATTACGTCACAAAACTAAAGCAATAGCAATATGTAACCCCACAAAAATTAGAAGTATCATTAGGGGCTCCGCAAGGGTAGGCATGGTCATGTTTGTGGCTTTTTGGTTATTTTCAACCCTAATACAAAACAAACTGATCATCAGTGAGATGGTATTCATCTCTGCGGGCCCCGCTGCAAGAATGTGACGTAGAGGCCAAAGGTGAAGGTCACCGGTCACCAACAATGGCATGCGACATGTCGCCTTGAAGTCATTTGTTAACGTGCCAAATATCAAAAGCCTACCGCAAATGACAAAAAGTTCCAGTCCGGACACAATTTTGTCAGTAAAAAAGCATGAATATGATCCCCGAGGTCAAGGTCAAGTGTCACCAACCATGGAACGCTACACATTGTCTTTAGGTGATCATCCGCATGCCAGATATCAAAAGCCAATCTCAAAAGAGAGAAATGTTTTAATTTTGACTTTGTCAGTGAAAAAACACGAATGTGACCATGAGGTCAACGGTCAAGGGTCTGTATCCATGGTATCCGACACGTCGCCTTGAGATTATCTATTCACATGCTAAATACCAAAAGATGAAAGTTATAGCCCTACACGATTGTTTCGGGTGGACGGACGGACTGAATACTATAGGGGATCCGCTACTTTTTGTGGCGTAACCTTAATTAAAATCCATTGTACATGTAACCGCTCTAACCGTCAAGCAATACTAAGATAAAAGCTTGAAAAGCCTCTATGAATCGTATACTCTTTCGGACAGTAACCAGAAATAAATCGGTAACAAAACATAATCAACGAAGAAAAACCAAAAAGATGACATTGTGCGTGTGTTTTGTGGGCATGTGTGTCTTTGGTCTTCCGTCTTCTGGTGTTCTTGCTTTTGCCTTGTCTCTGGACTTTGATTTCTGTAATCTTGTGCTTTGTTCATTCGGTATTCTACTGTCGTTGTTTTGATATACAAGACAACACAAATTAAAAGCACTTACAGTGTTACTTAATTAAATTATACTGTTTTGTTTCTCTCTCTCTTTAAGTAAATCTTGCTTGTCTTTTTCTTTAGCTTAGAGTGCTTACCTGAATCGTTACATACACTATCTTAAACAGTAAATTTTCACGAATACATTACCGATGCAAGAGATGTAATCATCCAAAGTAAGGAAACAAGCATAAATTTTTCTTACAATTCAACTCTGCAATAATATCGATGATTGAAAATTACAGGAAACATCTTAGTATAAAAATCCCGTCATCAGTGTTTTTAATATTTGTTGCTGGTTCGAATTGGATTTTTATTATAATTTCTAGAGTATGTCTTCCAATCTAAGTGGAAAATATATTTTTCGACATTTTGACAACGTTAAACCAATAATGAAAGTGCGAATTTCAATCAATTAAAAAATTCTAATGAAAGAAAGTTACAGATGCTATCTTTTACAACATAGTATTTGAACTACAACTTAAGTAGAAATGATTTTAATGTTAGAGTCCCTGATGGACAGTATTATTGTCCATTTTGGAAGACTTGTCTTTCAACAGACTATGCACAAGTCATCCTTACTTTTTGAAATCAAGAAAGTATGAATTCACATAAACAATTTTAGTGCAAAAATATGAAATTATTATGTTTTAATCTTCTAAAGGAGAAAGACACTCTTCAGTAAACGCAAAACACAGACAAAATTATGACCAAAGCTACAAGAATAATTGAATCATACCAAATTACATAATGTGGAGTCTACTGCATTTAAAATCCCGCACGATGTAAATGCCTTTATTTCCTGCAACATGCATTTTCAATTTACATGATAATAAAAAATATATTAAGCATATCAAGCGATTTGTTTTATCGATATGAGCATCAACTTTCTGCCTTTACTTTTATGTATTTTTCAATCTTTAAATAGTAATGAAATGCACGTAGTTATAACCACAGATCAGAATGTCAGTCTTACATTTATATCAACCATATAAATGTATGGAGGTTCATTTACATTCTGAGACGGGAAGTGCAAATCTTTAATTTAATCAAACCTTCAGTGCAGAGATTCAGATTTCACAACCTTGGTACCCTAAAAATATAAGGGACTGACGATGACTGATACTCTTTGTTGCCGATGCAGGTAAAATTGAAATGCTAAAAAGGATGCAAATTATGATAAATCAAAAGAAACGTGCATATACATAAGTACCGCCCGATGAAACGATAAAAAAGAAATGTCTTATTATCCCACTTAATCGTGTCTTTCCACTCCAAAACTAATTCTTACGATTCTGTGAACTCGTGCAACTGATAACAGTGATTGTAAGAGTACTTTGCCAGTTTAATTTATGCTTTTTGACGATCCCACATCCGTCGTGTCTTTCCGCTCCAAAACTTAATTTTTATGATTCTTTGTGAACTCATGCAACCGATTCACAGTGATTGTAAGAGCACTTCGCCAGTTTAATTTATGCTTTTTGACGATCCCACATCCATGAACACAAAAAGACCTGGATGAAGTGTTTTAGACATTTAGCAAACAATACCGCTCAAACCGGTGCTAGGGACAATCTTGAACTAACTATAAACAAAGTTCATTTTTGAAGACCTCATTGTGACTTCACGATGATGAACAACAATTATCGTTGTTCGTTTGCTTGATTCTACCATATATTTGTAGAGACTTTGTCTCATGTGCATTACTCCATATCCTATCATTGTTTAGTTAAGACTGGAGTCGTCTGTCCTGTAGTGTGGAGTCCGTCCGACAGAGATATGCTCTTTATATATTTCAGTTATGGTGTACTTGATCGTGAGAGAAATTCTCATATGGACATACTATCATACTTTCTAATTATCGCATTCCTCATTTTGAAATTTCCAAATGTTATTCTGATAATCTGTTTATAGTGCCTAAACCTCACCTTTTTTCTAATTTCAAGAGTGCCCTGTGTTGCCTATATGTTGTAATCGTCCAATAGCTTTAAACAATACTTCTTTTTTCGGGCAACTGATGACAGTGATTGTAAAAGCACTTTGTCAGTTTAAGTTTTGTTTGATGTCAATCCCGCATTCTATAGCAGAAAAGACATGGATGTAGCTTTGTTCGATATTTTACAACCTATTGCTAGGGACCGTCTTGACCAAAGCTCATTGTTGAAGGCCTTATGGTGACTTCAAGATGAAGAACAACAATAAAAGCGTTGTCACTTTGCTTGTCTTTACCATGTATTTATAGAGACTTTGCCTCGTGTGCATTTACTCCATATCCTTTCATTTTCCTACTTTTTGCAGAGGCTTGGTTTTTCGTCAAACTTTCGCCTCTGATTTATCGTTTACTGTATTGCATTTTTATGTCACCTCTGAACTCATCAAATTTGATAAAAGATTTCAATAGAATTTTAAACATAAAGGATATAGAAATGGACAAAAAGAATGCCTTGCATGGTGGGGTATAACGATAATATCAATGACATAGCACTCTTTGAATGCATTTTTTTTTCGTTGTATTCAAATAACATTTGCAGTCACAAACAGTAAATCACAAAATAAAGAATAATGTAAAGCAAATGAGATAGAATAGAACTCAAAATATCAAGATCTTTTAAAAGCCGACTTTAAGCTCCATCCATATTTCTGATATCCAGACAAGCTTCTGATATCAATAAAAAAAAACCTTTTTATTTTGTTAAGGTTACTTAGGTGAAGCACAAAAATGAACATCAACTTAGTATTCATCATAGTAGGGCTTTGACATTTAGGTGTAAAATGCCAGAATTTTCAAGTGCAATATGCAATAAGAAAGAATTTCAAAAAGGTTGCTTTTTAAAAGATTTTAAGGAATGCTGACATCTATTATTCAATTTTCAAATGACTGTAAACAGTAATTTGATTTCTTGTATGTTTTTACTTTCGATAATTCATGGAAAAGTTGATCAAAAGATGCCAAAACTGTATAATATGAACATGTAGCGATTACTTCATTGCATAAGAAGAGTTCACTATAAGGAATTGATTTAATGGAGGTTACGAAGTACGTAGCGTTTGTTATTGTGAACACAGTATTCTATTCAATAATATGGAAATAAATTTTAAAAATAATTATGATATCACTGCCACTGAGTAAATTAAAGAGTGCAAACAGACCAAGTTTCGGGTTAGGGTTATAATAATGTTGTAATAACTTGTGCCCGATCCCTTTGCTTTTGAGCAATAAAATAAGTTTAATTCGGAAATTCAGACCAAGTTTCATCGCTTGATTTGGACTTCATCATTTCTTTTTCAGGCATGTAGTAGTTAGATTATAACAAAAAAAAAAAAAAAAAAAAAAAAAAAGAATTTTCCATGCCTAACTGACCAAATACGAAGCTGTTTGATTTTTCTTCATTATTCAAACAGTATAAAAGCATTACAATATGCAAATGGTCAGTCAAATACAACAACCAACGAATACCAGTTATATAGGTACAAAATAGCAGAAAAGTGAATAATCTAGAATCATAATAAGGCCAAGACAAGTTATTTCTATGTTTGGCGTCAGCGCTCGCATGGAAAATGTGTGATTTTATAACAAAGCAAACAAGGAATGTTCTTCGTTTTTGCAATTGAAATGGTATTTTAATCGTCGTTTAAGAAGACCACAAATATAAATTACTAAGAGAAAACTTTTTTAAAGCACTGACACAAACTGGATTTGGAAAAAGGTTAGCAATGATAAAAAAAAATATCTTTGCTGGATTCCTTCCAATTTTGAAAACGGACTTTTAACGAACATTGGTCACATCAAAGTGTATTATTTTCAAAATTTTTTCCATTGTTTTTGTTTGTTTGCCTCACCCCTCCTACATTTCAAAAATAAACTTGACACCAAACAGAATTAAATTGGTTTGACCTTATAAACAAGACAAAACAAATATAGACAAAACATTGAAAACATTTCTACGTTAATCGTGTATGTTTTGTAATATTAAATACGATTAAATACTGTTGTTGCCAAAATTTTATTTGATTCTATTGCATTACAATGCGCATAAACGAAGTAAAACGTCATCGAAGACAGTTATTCTTTTTGTTTGGACAATTAATATATTTTGAAGGAGTTCTGATAATGTACCATTCAATAAATCTGTTAATATGTACAAAAATAAAATGGATTTGATTGGTTAGAGTTTAACGTCCAGTGAGCAATATTTCAGCTTTATCAAGACGAGAACAAGTTTATCAATTCAAAAACTATAAGTGAAAGAAATAACGGTGCAAGGGACAACCGAGTTTTGATTGCCACTGGAAAAGTGGAAAATGGGTAGGGGCAGGAAATGTAGCCTTCTATACGACACCCATTGCGTCTCTACTTAGAGAAATATAAAAGGGGTCTTGGTACTGCATGGAGCTTTCTCAACACAGTTTGGCTAAAATGGTTTGCGGTCAGGCTTTCCGAATTATGACCTGACTACTCCGCAGTAATCAAGCAAATTTAAGTATATGTATAAAAGGTCATTTGCAAAAATTATTAATTTCAATCGGATCAGACAAAAAACTTGGGTGCTAATGGAGAACATAGCTAAACCCAATTGGTAAAAAAACATCATTTTTGGTCATGCAAAACATAGAATAATTTTGTCAGGTGAGCCATACAGGCTCAGTCTCTGAGCCTCTAGTTTTACTTTTAAATTGTTATGGGAACTTGCTGAAATGAGTTAGGCAAGCTATATTGCACATACATATAGAGTGGTCATTTTTTTTTGCAACTGTGTGTTAAAGACATGAAAATTCTTTGATCTGAGCAGGAGGATCAGATTTTGATGTTCCCTAAGAGAAAAAAAATGCCGATTTTTCGCAAATTTTGAATTCAACTTGATGGCTAAGATTTAAAACAAAATTTGTGGTCTGGTACATTTTTTACCCTTTTCTGTAAACAAAAAGCAAAGAACTTGAGCTTTAAGCTGCAGGTCTTGAAGTAAGGAGCGTCTATGATATCCCACACTCACTAAAATCTAATTTTTTGCGATTGTTGCATGGCTTGACATGCATACCAAACAAAGAAGTGTACTCCATGCGTTTATAGATTTTCGGCTCTTTTTGGATTATTTATGCTTATGCTTGATGAACTTCAGTTTCAAATGTGCAGAATACCGTGGTAGACATTAAATAACCACAGGGTTTGCAATGTCAAAAGGCATCTTTTCCCGTGAAAGTGTTACTTTGATAAGGAATATGGAAGGTCTTTTTAATAGGAAAAGGTAAATTCATAATTTGAAAAGAGCAAATTTAGACAATACAAAAATATGATCAAAGCTGGAACTTCAGTTGCATAATACAAACAGATTAATACATGGCCTTTTCCATATCTGCACGGTTATCATCCCGAGACCCCATATCAGCCCGAGGCGCTAGCCGAGGGATGATACCGTGCTGATATGGAAAAGGCCATGTCTTAATTTGTTTATTATATACTTCCAATCAGGAGTCATCATAACACCCGGGCTGAAATAGCCATATCACCGGTCTGGTATGGCTATTTCAGAACGAGGCGGTCTGATATGGCCATATCAGACTTGGTGTATGATATGGACTATTAACTTCCGGCTTTATTACATATGCAAAACAGAACATATCTTCGCTAAGTATGTAATAAATTATATTAATACATTAATACATAATATGGTCAATAGCACGTCATAGTTATAGTCTCCTATTGTCCTTAAAACACCTAAACAATGTCCCTTTAACACGAATTTTCCATTGATATTATAATAACATGTTTAATTTGTATATAAATTGGCTTATTTTACCGTTGAAGTATCAAGCTTTTTATTAAATTTTATGTCTTTCACATAATGATTTTTCAACCTTTACATGGTAATGAAATAGTAATTTCAGGTTATAATTTCAGTCCTATAGTGACATCGATAATTCATATGGTATTGTATTTACTTGCAGAGTAGATATGAACATTGAATGAAATTGAATAACAGGTGTCACATCGGTGCCGGTGTGTTTCTAATCAATTTCTGTTTAACTGATTGGCAGTTCAAAATCAGCCTGATTATTCCAAATCAATATTTTTATTACTTTGGGTAAGAACTCAGTTTTTAGTTTTTGGCTTTCGAAAATGGAATTAATTTTTCAAAAGAATTATCACAATTATTCAAATTATATTGCTAACCAGTAATCCAGTAATCGTCTTTTATCAAATATATTCAATGAAAGAATATGAAGTACTCCAATTAAAATAAGATCTACAAATTGTTCTTTACAATCACTGCATGGTAGATCTAACAACATCCCATTTTACTTTCAGTTCTATGACATTTGACATCAACCAATCAGAATCCAGTCTTAACGATTTCGAAGACATTTACCTTTGTGATAAAAGCAGAGGATTTGTAATGAATTATCGAAACAAAAAGTAAAATGGGGTGTTGTTAGATCTTCCATGCAGTAACTGCAGGGAACAATAGATAGATCTAATTTTAATTAGATTGGGATATGAAGTAAATGCACACAAAACAAATTCTCTACGAATATATGGTAAAACCAAGCAATGGAACAACGCTTTGATTGTTGTTCTTCGTCTTGAAGTACCATGAGGGCTTCAACGATATAGTCTTCATCTATATTTCGACAATATTAAGGGGACAATATTGGCATATATATAAGCTTTTATCATTGTTATTTACCGCTTGATCAAACCTGTAATTCCAAGAGATTTATCAAAAAGCAGACGTTTCATTAACATTTTTGATTACTAAACATTATGTTCTATTTTCAGTGTCGGACCAACTTTCTTACCTTCTTAAAATAATGCCCCATTTTAAGTTGCGGACCACCTTTCTAAACTGTGCAAGGTAATTTCTCCAGATTCTGAAATTGCAAAATAAAAAATTTGCAAAAGGACAAAAACTATTTACATTCTGGGAAAGGCTATACGTCACTTTACCGTCGTAGAAAATTTACATTCATGATTACAGAACCAGTGAAAAACATCGTGCAATATAATTCTAGTACGTGTATATGGTGATAAGTGATGAAAGTAACTACCAAATTCTTGGACATGCAAATATCTAACATAAGAACAGGGACAATACAAAAGGCTTTCATGTAAGTTAGTTGTAGATCAATTTTAAACCCTTTTGAAACAACGGCAGTAAATTACCGAAAGAACTAGGGAAAAGACGATCATGAAAATCAAAGTCCGAAGACATGGCAAAAACGGCAACAGAGAAAAACAAGGACGTGAGACAGCCAAAAGGAACGGAAATAAAAAGTCGACATTAAGAACTAAAGCACTCATACTGTGAACTCCCATGAAAACCGGGAGTGAAATCATGTGCTCCCAAAGAGTAAGCATTTTCTGTTCCGCTTAGCGGCACCGCAACACTGTCAGTGAGTCAATCCAGGGCCGAAGCAAAACCAGTTATGTCAAATCCATGAAGACGTGAAATCTAGCTGATAATGTACGTTTTCATTTGGGACACAGACACGTCATATTTGTTAATAATGTCATGATTACGGCCATAGATTTTGAAACCTACAAATGTGGAATCAACAAATGTCTTACATTTTTTAAATATTTTGTACCATATCTTAAGTTCTTGATATTTGTCAGGGAAACTAGCACATGAATATTTAGTACTTTTTTTTCTTCCACAGTGACAGAAACATACCTTGGCTGAATTGTATTGGATTTTCGATTGACTATTTCAAAGTAATGGTAAGTTCTCCCAAGGATAAAGGAAAGACAATAAGATGTATACAACTTTAATTGCATTTGACGCTATATAAATAATTGCTTCCAAGCATGAATAAAGAAACTGTCCCCTTCTTTGAAAGAGTTACTAATAGATGTGAACTTTCACTTCTATGTTAGGTATGTTACGTAGAGTTTTGAAATTTTAATGCTGCTGATTAGAGGTTACTCCTTGAAACACGCGTACAGCATAACGAAATTTACTGTTTTTTTATGCAACTTCGATATTTTTTGTATTCTGAAAAGTATATTCAGAACAAAAATGTACAATTTATCTAACGATTAATTGTAAGCAATCATCACTATGGCGCTTGTATCATATCTTTTGCAGCTCTAAGAGAAAATAACTGTATAACATTTCCTTGCATTTTCAATTACAGATCCGGCAAAAACAGCTGATCAAGCCCTGTTGTACACGTTAGATATCCCTGGTTAAGAGTTATTTCATCATCCATGAACACTTGGAGGAACCCGGGAGCATTGGCAGATAATCTCAATAAGTGATTTAGTGCTCAACCTGTATTACCTATTTCCGAACTAAATCTTTGACCACAGAACGAGGTCCACACTATCTTCTAGGTGCGTAATTCTAACACAGTAAGCAAAACTGTATATTACATATATGTCATGCTATTAACATAGAAACTGAAGCGGCACGCTCAAAATTACAATACCCAGTTCGGAGAATCAATGATTGTCTATCTTCACCAAGAAATGACAAGAATACTTAGGAAGTCCTTTGGAAAGTTCTTATCTAATGAAGATTTCAACAACGTAGACACTGATACTGGCAATCAGCTACCTTATTATATTCTAGCAGTTGGTATTACACATTGGCTTGCCTTTCATGAAGTCAACCAAAAGACTGTAAGTTTATTTTTTGGCACACTTTTGAATTTTGGTCTCTACTATTGTTAACATTTTTGAAATGAATAATATTTTAAACATTAATTGAACGATTTTTTATGCAGATATGTCCAAGAATTATACAGACATGTAACCTTCAAAATGGTAGATGTTCAGGTAGCAGCTATTGAAGGTTTTTCAAAACTCTCTTATGATATTAGATTTGATACTGTTTGGACTGAAATAAATACAACTCTAGTAAAGGTTGCTTTGGCCTACTGTCAACTTAATTAATATTCTGAGGAACTTGCCTCTAGTACTTCTGATACAAAATGCTTTTCTATGCATAGAAAGATAGGCGATAACTCTTTGGGAAACTTTCCAAAGACTTCTATCAAAATTCTCCAATCCTGTATATTTAATATTGAAAGCAAATCCATATAAAACAGTACTGAGCAAGTAAAAATGCCCGCCCCCTTACAAAATTCAAAATCTAGTGAAGTCACTGAAAAGTATTTCCCTTATATATTCTGTCAAAATGTGTTTTCGTGTTTACATATTAAACTATTGTATAACATTTCTTGTCTTTTGAAATAACCCACAAAAAATACATTCATTCACCTTTAATTTGGAGGGAGAACTTTACTTAATCACAGGTACGCAAAATGGCAAAAAAATACTTTTGAAAAAGATATTGTGTACAGTTTTGAACAGAACATTAAGTTTCTTTTAAAATAAAACTTCTGAAACCATCTCTCATTTAAGAATGTTTCCTAAAAATGTAGCCCAGAGAACTAGCTTTGTTTGAGACGCAAAAAACATTTTTTTTTACATTATATTACAAGAAGATTGATTGATTGATCAACATTTCAGCTATATCGTGACGAGAACTGTTAAAGATTTTGAACAAATATGTTAAATTTTAAATA
>MJUU01072980.1:15061-26681 GCA_002080025.1 Modiolus philippinarum
GTGATAATAGCATACATCCTTCCCAGAAAAAAAACTTAAACCTGTAGGTAAACCTAGCTTGGGAGGGACGAACAGACGAACGGACGGACGAACGGACGAACGGACGGACGGACAACCCGAACACTATATGCCCCCCTACTATCGTAGGCGGGCCATAAAAAAGATGATACAGTATTAGTACAGATGTTTTGTGTTTTTCCAATGGTCTTGGTTGTTTCTTTCAAAAAATGACAGTTTGATTTGTTTATTATGATAGATTAAGAAAATATTTAAGACAAACCTTACTTTGCCAATCACTTATTTAAGTAATTCCCCTGACTGTTTATTGCAAGTGTTCAGTCATGTATCAAAGCATTTCAGTCAAATTTAAAATTATAGTGTTCTGGATACTCCCACGATATCAGTATCTAAGAAGGCTGCCAAGGAATTAAATGTTCCTAATCGTGTAGCCATATTTAAGCAGATTGGGAAAACTAGCCGGTTTTTGCGCTGGAATGAGATTCTACCTTTCTCCCCTTGTGGCTTCCAAATAACACCTACTGAGAAGTATGAAAAGGCTTAGCTGTGGTCATGAAATGAACAGTGTAACCCGTGGCTATCATTTAATTTTAGTCAAAAGCAACACCGTCCATAAAACATGTGCGCTTTTGACTGACAATAATTTTAAATACATTTAACCCTTTCCTTCATAACGACGCCTTTGGACGCCTCTAGGTCCCCCCCTTTAAGGGCTATAGGAGGGTGTTGTATTAGACCCTAGGATGGGGATATGGGCTTATTGAACAGAATATAACTTGGGCAAAAAAATTGAAAATTTCGCGTGCGATTGGGGACCATAAATATATGTCAGGGGGGTCCCAGAGGGGGGATGTGCCCCCCTCTGTCTGGGAGTTCAAAGGGGGGCATTAGCCCCCCTTGCCGCCAGACCAAGTCTGGGGCTTATCTACATCATGAAATAGTGCTAGCTATTCCTCAACACATATATTTTGAAGTTAAACCTTGCTTGGGCATGTGCAAGTAACATTTTTTTTTTTTTAAATTTTGAAGTATGTTTTGAATTGAAAAAATGCAAAAAATATGAGTTTTTTCATGATTTTGAGGTAACCTGCTGTCTCCATGACAACCAGTACCAGGGTTTGGAACCTGTTTTCCAAAGACCACTGACAGATGTCCAACCGTGCCAAGTGCCAAGACTCTGACTTGCAAGACAATAATTCTGCAGCATTCTAAACATTGGGTCCCATTTACTTCTGCAAAAAATGCCCTTTTGGAACCATTTTCATGAAGGAAAGGGTTAAGTTAAATATTATGAATTTTCAATTCAAAATTAGGCCTGCTTTTATGAAGTTATGATTATTTTAGTGTATCTAGCTCGTGACATATCGGTTATCTTAGCTTGTGTATTACAAGATAATTCCAAATGTAATTGTAACATTCATTTTCATTGGTCAACGTCATGATAGCAAACGGAAATATTTTTCGATATTTCCGTTTGCCCATTAATCCGCTCCGCAAAAAATATAGTGCAGCAAGTAAAGACATTGTCACCATGGATCAAGCAGTTTTTAACGTACAAAATTGGAATTATAAGGATTAAACACTGATTTTTTGGAAATTATGTATGTATAAACTCCGGCAGCTCACTCACAAACTGTACATAACGTCCTTCGGATAATTTCCTAAAAATGAGTGTTTAACTGTTTAATCCTATAAAATTTTGTCAATCTAATCTTTTGCGAACATCCAGTTACGATCATCATATGAAAAAGTTACGATCATCATTCAAAATAAAATTCTAAAGTTACGATCACCATCGAGTTTTTTTGTATCCCGATTTTCTCTTACCTCGTCAAATTTTCATTTCATGCTAACATATTTTCCCGAAGGTTGGCTTAAAAACATTATCCTTGACAAAAAAACATTTATTATAATGAACTGTTAACGGGAGAAAATCGGCTTTATAAAATTAAACTGCATTGTCGTCCGCCATCTTGGGATGATGGTAACTGCAGTTACGATCATCACGTTGACGCCAGTGACTAGGGTATAATTATATTCTTTGTTGGCATAAATCTTATATCTATCAAATATAAAAGTTTTGAAAGGCACTTACAGAGTTATTGGCAAGAAAACTAGAAGCAATGAAAAAAATTTTAGCAGTAATTATTGAAGCAAACTTGACAGAATATTAACCAGAGAATGTGCCTATATGACACAAATGCCCTGTCAACAGAAGTCAAATGAGCAGAACAACATTTCTGGGTAACACTAATATTGCACTAAGGTCACTTTAAAATATTCAAGTTATTAAACTATCAGTGAATTATTTAGTACTAATCAACAGGTTATATGTATAACCTTACTTTCTTCTGCCATGTATAGAATGTCCAAACATGCAAATATCTACCTATACATTTCTACCTTTCTCTTTGTTCTATGATAACATTTGAGTGTTGTGTAAACTATATTCCCTGCTGGGGGCCATCTGGGATGAGGAAGGAATTAAAAATCTCAAAACTATGAAAGACGCCACCCAAGTATTATTGTGACCAAGTTCCAATTTGCTCGGTGGTATCTTTTTAATACATTTCCCAAAGGGTCCTATGTTGAACAATGTTCCCCACTGGAGGCCAACTTGGATGCAGTACGAACATAAAAATCTCAGCTTAGAAAAAAGACCATCCAAAGACTATTGTGACTTACTTTGGTTCCAATGGACTAAGTGGTTTTGGAGGAGAAGATCTTTGAATGCATTTCCCTTAGGGTCCAGTATTAAAGTATGCTCCTCTCTAGTGGCCATCCATGAGGCTCAATCATAAAAATCACAAACTTTGAAAGGGATCACCCATGTCCAAACTGGCTTAGTGGTTTCAAATGAAAAGATCTTTGAATGAAAAATTAAAGAAGAATGATGAATAGAGTGACAGTTGACATTGAAGTGATAGTAATAGCTGACCCTGGCTATAGCCAGTTGAGCTTAAAAGTCATAATAAAGAACACAAGGTGACTGCCAAAGCCTTCAGCCTTTTGGCAAAAGCAAAAAACTACAAAAATTTACCATTCAGACTTACAGTACATATTTTACATATTTATGGGACACTTAAAAACAACAATCTGTAATTTTTGGTATATATCATACAATAGCTGGAAGTGTAGGTGAGGTATATAACTAATAAGCTGAAGCTACAATAAACCATGTGACCTACCTGTTTTGTACTTTTATCACAGATCTACATTGTAGCTGGAGTATTCAGTACACATCAACCAGACCTAGACTTTTTACATAAAAAGTAGACAATTTATGTGATTAGTGGGATTATTCATCTGTTTTTGAATTTTAATCAGTAATATATCTTAACTATATGGAATCTTGATAAATTATTAATACATATTAAAGTATGTCCACCATATTTTATTCAGTAGATGGGATTGGAGAATAAGTAAAGCATCACTCAAATATTCAAATTATGTCCCCTTCCCAGTTTCAGACAATAATTATATTCCTTCATGCACCTTTCCATGTAGTGTCCTTCCTTTGTGTAAAGTTTTATCAAAATCCTTCTCGTGGTTTAAAAGGAGTTGTGCCTACAAGGTAATCTGTGTAGGTGGAATCAAAGAAAAGTAAAAGGCAAATCATCTCCTCTTCCTGATTTCAGACAATAATAATATTCCTTCATGCACATCTCCATATAATGTCCTTCCTTTGTGTAATAGTTTCATTAAAATCCTTCAAGTTATTTAAGAGGAGTTGCACTTACAAGATAATCTGTGAAGATTGAATCAATGAAAAATTCAGTCAAATTATCTCCCCTTCCTGATTTCGGACAATACTTATACTTCTTCATACACATATCCTTCCTTTGTATAAAAGTTCATCAAAACCAATCCAGTATTTCATAAAGAGTTGTGCTTAGAAGAAGTGTGGACAGACAGAAAAACAAGGCCATTCCTTATTCTCCTCTAAACTTCATTTGAAAATATATATAAAAATATGATTTTCTCTTCAACTTTGCTTTGTGTTGGCCACCATGTTTTTTGTTGGATCCGAATGAAATATGAAATGAACAATTTAATTAAAGGAACTCCTACATATCATCTCTGTAAAGTTTAGCTGAAACGTCTTCAGAGGACATGATTGATAAAAATATAATTTTCCATAAGTGTCATATCTAAAACTATGATCCACTCTGGTGGCCATGTTTTTATCAGGCAAAAATAAAGCAAGCAATCTTTGTAAATGAAATGATCAATTTTGCGAACAGCCTTCAAAGCATCATGCTAGTACAGTTTAGTAAATTTCCTTTAGCAATTTCAGAGAAGATCATGAAGATGACATTTTCCCTTTGAAACCAATGTTAAAACTACATTTGGTGCTGGTGGCCATGGTTTTTTAGATGTGAACAAAATGAACAATTTTGGTAAAGGACCTTCCAGTAATCATTCTAGTACAGTTTGTTTAAATTTGCTTCAACAGTTTCAAAGCAGATGATGAAAATGGCCTTTTCCCATAGGGTACAATGTTAAACTATCTATGGTGCATGTTCTTTGTCAAATCGGAAAAAAGAGCAATTTTTGTAAAGTTCGGTTGAATTTGCTTGGACGAGATGAAAATTTGAAAGCTAACAGATGAAAGATAGACACTATGTGATGGAAATAGCTCATACTAACCATTTGAGTTAAGTGAGCTTAAAATGATAAATACCAAACTGTACATAAACCGCACAATCAAAATCACTTTAATAACTAACTTACATGTAGACTTTTTTATATAACTAACTTGTTTTTTATGACCTATTTCAGTGAACTACAACTTTCAACCAATTTGATAAAATTCAGTTTCATACATTCAAACCAATTTTTATATTTATAAAAGCAAGATGTGTTTGTGAAACACTACACACGCTCCCAGCAGCTACCTCATTATATAAAAGTTATAGCCAATAATAGGTTTTAAAATTTTACTTCTGTGACCTTGGCCTTTGACCTGACCTAACTTTTTGCATAATTATGTTTCCCTTGACTTGACATTTACACCTGTCAAGTATGAAAAGTCTATACTACATAGTTCAAAAGTTATACTAAATGTTAAGGTTTCAAATGCACAGACAGACATACTCATAAATAGGACAAGAACAGTATACCCCTGGTCTTTGGTGCATAAAAATGTAACAGGACCAATTATAATCAATTTGATTACTGGTATGTTTATCAATGGAAATGAGATGCTTGCAAATGAACAAAAGGTTTCATCCAATGGTTTCTGATAGAATCTGTAAAAGTGACCCTGTTACCGAGTAATTTTTAATTCCATGTCTAAGACCCTGTTACCAAGTAATTTTTCAATTTCATGTCCAAGACCCTGTTACCAAGTAATTTTTAATTCCATGTCCAAGACCTTGTTACCAAGTAATTTTCAATTCCATGTCAAAGACCCTGTTACCAACTAATTTTCCATTCCATGTCAAAGACCCTGTTACCGAGTCAATTTTAATGCCATGTCAAAGACCCTGTTACAGAGTAAATTTTAATGCCATGTAAAAGACCCTGTTACCCAGTCAATTTTAATGCCACGGCAAAGACCCTCCGAGTAATTTTCCATTCCATATCAAAGACTCTGTTACCGAGGTAATATTCAATTCCATGTCAAAGACCCTGCAACCAAGTAATTTTTAATTCCATGTCAAAGACCCTCATTACAAAGAAATTATAAATTCCACGTCAAAGACCCTGTTACCAAGTAATTTCTAATGCATCTCAAAGACCCAGCCAAGTAATTTTTAATTCAAAGTAAAAGACCCTGTTTCCAAGTAATTCTTAATGGAATGTCAAAGACCACGTAACCAAGAAATGTTTAATTCCATGTCAAAGACCCTGTTACCAAGTAATTTCAAATTCCATGCCAAACACCCTGTTACCTCGTAATTTTGAATGCCATGTCGAAGCCCCTGTTAACGCATAATTTTTAATGCTGTGTCAAAGACCATGTTACCACGTAATTTTTTAATGTCATATAAAGGACCCTATTACCGTTTAATCGTTAATGCCATTTATTATATAGATTGCGGTGAAAGATTGAAATTTCTCAGTGAAAGAAAAGTGATAATTAACTGTGAAATTATTTTCCATAATTTCACTCTAGGAAGTGAAGTCACAATGGACTTTGTCAACGTTGTTGTTAAGCAAACGTCGCAGCGGATTAACATAGAAAACGTAGTTCATGCAATGAATCTTAAATTAAACCACTATATTTTATGTGAGAGGTCTATATAATAAAAACAATAACTAATCGGGATTCTGATTATCGAAAATATTCAACTCATGATCGAAAAACGCTGTAATTCACTCATGCGCTGCGCACATTCGTGAATTACTGCGTTATTCGATCATTCGTTGAATATTTTGCGATAATCAGAATCTCTGATTAGTTATAGTATAAGTAGAAGACCCTGTTACAGCGAAATTCTTAATGTCATGTTGAAGACCCTGTTACAGGGTAATTCTTAATGCCGTGTCAAAGATCCTGTTACTGAGAATTTTTAATATCATGTCAAGACCCTGTTACCACCTAATTTTAAATGCCATGTCAAAGACCCTGTCACCAAGTAATTTTTAATGCTATGTCAAAGACCCATTTACCGCCTAATTTTTAATGCCATGTCAAAGACCCTATTACAGATTCAATTTTAATGCAATGTCAAAGACCCTGTTACCGAGTAATTTTCAATTCCATGTCAAAGACCGTGTTACCCAGTCAATTTTAATGCCTTGACAAAGACCCTGTTACCAAGTAATTTTTAATTCCATGTCAAAGCCCCTGTTACCCAGTCAGTTTTAATGCCATGTCAAAGACCCTGTTACCAATTCAATTCTAATGCCATGTCAAAGACCCTGTTACCAAGTAATTTTCAATTCCATGTCAAAGACCCAGTTACTAAGTCAATTTTTATGCCATGTAAAAGACCCTGTTACCGAGTAATTTTCAATTCCATGTCAAAGACCCAGTTCCTAAGTCAATTTTAATGCCATGTCAAAGTCCCTGTTACAGAGTAATTTTCAATTCCATATCAAAAACCCTGTTACTGAGTAATTTTCAATTCCATGTCAAAGACCCAGTTACCAAGTCAATTTTAATGCCATGTCAAAGTCCCTGTTACAGAGTAATTTTCACTTCCATATCAAAAACCCTGTTACCGAGTAATTTTCAATTCCATGTCAAAGACCCTGTTACCAAGTCAATTTTAATGCCATGTCAAAGCCCCTGTTACAGAGTAATTTTCAATTCCATATCAAAAACCCTGTTACCAAGTAATTTTCAATTCCATGTCAAAGCCCCTGTTACCCAGTCAATTTTTATGCCATGTCAAAGACCCTGTTACCGAGTAATTTTCAATTCCATGTCAAAGACCCTTTTACTGGGTAAATAATAATGCTATGTCAAAGACCCTGTTATGGAGCAATTTTTAATTCAAAATCAAAGACCCTGTTACCAATCAATTTTTAATGCCATTTCAAAGACCTTGTTACCAAGTTATTTCAAATTCCATGTCAAAGACCCAAATACCAAGTATCGTAATTTTTAATGCCATGTCAAAGACCTTGTTACCAAGTAATTTTTAGTGCCATGCAAAAAGACGATGTTACCACGCAATTTTTAACGCCATGTCAAAGACCCTGTTACCGCATAATTTTTAATGCCGTGTCAAAGATCCTGATACTGAGAATTTAATGTCATATGAAAGACGATGTTACCGCACAAGTTTTAATGCCATGTGGAAGACCCTGTTACTGGGTAATTTTTAATGCTGTGTCAAAGACCGTGTTACTGCATAATTTTTTATGATGTGTCAAAGACCCTGTTACTGAGTAAGGATATAAATCTGTACTGATACCTTTAATGTACTTTTTCACAATTCTCCCTCATGATATGAACATAGATGTAGTATCTTATTACTCTGACAACATGTTACATAGGTCAATGCTCTCGGAAACATCCACAGAAAGTCTCCAATTACTTCATTAATTTCTATTTCAAATACAATCTGAAATGAAATAGAAAAGTGATTAAAGGTGCCATTGGCCATAACTCTGGACAGGACATAACAGTAATAAGGGCTAACAGGAGCATGTATTATTCACCGATAGCTTGGTAAATCTATTTATAGCTAGGATATGATGAGAATGCTCATTAAAATTTTCATTTGGAAAATATAATATTCCTACTGCTTGTGGCTGTTTTTATAATGCATAAAAATAAACAACCATGGCAGAAGGCTTTTTGTTCCATTTAGTTTTTAAATAGATGATACTATTTTTTGTCAAACTGTATTCAATTAATTTTATTTTATCAATGGAAACCATTATTTAAAATTTCATGAAACTGTAAGAATCATAGTAACTTTCATTGTTTGCCTAAAAGTAAGAACAAAATGTCTTCAGTAAATGTGGTTTGCAGTGGGAGATGATCTATGATGGAAGACTGATGCATGTGACCTCATATTGAACAGGTAAATGGCCAATCAGAATTGTCAATTTTTGTGATATAGCGACTGTTACTATGAATGAACATAGTACATTGGTGTGGTGTGACGATTTGCTTATAAGGTTTCCAGATGTTTTACTAGTATTTTACAGAAGAAATAGGTACTCACATACAATCAAAATTAAAGGTTGGGATATCTTTACCTCTCCTATTAGAAATTCTATGTCTTTTTCTCTCGTTTTGCTTTGTTCAACTTGAAAAACACAAATTTTCTTACATTCATCAAAGTCTTAAGGGGGCTCATTCCTAATATTGTTAAAATCAAGGATTCCTTGAAACCTATTGATTAAGCATTGTAGACTTAATGAAATGGTAAAAAGAAATTTATATGTCTGTGTGCTTTTAATGTAGATAGAAGACATTAAAAATTTTGCGAGAAATGGATTTATCTGGATTTCCCCTTAATTTAACATTAGGACTATTTTTTGTCTAAAAGCTAGTAAGTTATATCAAGAATTTTATGAAAACTTGTCAGGTGTTTTAATTTGACCTATAGAAGACATTAATGAAATAAAAAGTGGGGGTCCTTGTGCAAAATTCTTTAGGCCATTGAAGTGGAGAAAACCAGAGGAGTTCCGAAATCTAACACAAATTCAACAAGATGTGTTTGTGAAACACTACATATGCCCCCAGATTCTACAGTAAAATATATGAAAATACCCAATTTTACCTCTTTTTGACACCTATGACCTTGACCTTTGACCCTATTTTTTGCATATTTATGTTCCTCTTGACAAGACCTATACACTTGCCAAGTATTAAAAGTCCGTCTTACATAGTTCAAAAGTTGTTTATTACCAATAAAACACCCAATTTAACCCCTTTATTCTAAAACAGATGAAGCCCCTTTGGGCCTCTTGTTTATTGAAATGGTTTTAATTGTTAAAAGTATCTGTTTAAACATGCTTTATGAAACTTACAGAAAAATACTGCATCAAGATCTGACAAAAAATTGAAAAATTCATTTTTTTCATTTGTCCCCCTTTGGGCCTCTTGTTTCTCAAAAACGGTAAATGCTACCTCAATTCTGTTGACATACTGCAGTTGCACAATTTTATTAGCAAGAACATAAAACAAACCCCGTCTCAATACGATAAAAAATAAGGATTCTACAGTCAAATATGTGAAAACAGCCAAATTCACCCCTTTTTAACCTCTGTGACCTTGACCTTTGACCTGACCTAATTTTTTTTTGCATATTTATGTTCCTCTTGCCTAGACCTATACACATGCCAAGTATCAAAAGTCTACCTTATATACCTCAAAAGTTATAGCCAAGGTTAACGTTTCGGACGCACAGACAGACAGACAGGACAAAAACAATATGCCCCCGGATCCTCCATCTGGGACATAAAAATGTGATGAGTGAGGAGTTATTTTGGAGGAGTTTATCTATGTGTAAACGTGGCCGACTCACTCACAAACTGAATAAAGTCTGAAGGAGTTTATGTAAAGTTTGTGAGTGAAGGACCATATTACTCCTCCAAAATAACTTTCATTTCTTATAATTCCAATTTTTGGCACTTTAAATAATGTTATTACTGAATTTGACATCACCGTACACTGCAATGTTTACCTCGGAGTGTATTCATGGGTAAAGAAGCGTTTATCAGAAAAATAACTTCTTTGTTTTTCATGAGATTAACCAATGAAATTGAGCGTTGCATTAACAATGGAATTATTCATTAATACATTTTTTGTTTAGTTGCAATTTGATATATACTTTAAAACAAAAGCAAATCATTAGACTGTAATTACATCTTCATTTGCTTGGGTTGTTATAACCATGAAGTTATATATGAAATTTCAATAATACTTTGTCAATTCATTGGATCAGCATGCCGCATTTCTGTCTAATAACAGTAATAAATTAAAATGTTAGTATGATGTCAAAGGTAGTAATTTCATTAACTAGAGGCTCAGACACTGAGATTGTATCGCTCACCTGACAAAATTCTGAAGCAGGGTTTTCGATGTTCTGCATGGTGGCTATGTTTTTTATGTGAATTTCCCATAGGCCAAAATAAACTATGTTTCGTGCTGGCAGCCATGTTTTTTATTGGAGCGGAACGAAATGAGAAATCTTTGTTAAGGACCTTCAGTTCATCATTCTTGTAAAGTTTGGTTGAATTTGCTTCAGCAGTTTCAGAGCAAAAGAAGATAATGTGAATTTTCCCATATGGTCCAATGTTAAACCTAAGTTCTGCGGTGGCGGCCATGTTTTTTTATCGAATCGGAACGCAATGAGCAATCTTTGTAAAGGACTTTCCATACATCATTCCTGTAAAGTTTGGTTGAATTTGCTTCAGTGGTTTCAGAGGAGAAGATGAAAATATGAATTTCCCATAGGGCCAATGTTAAACTATCTTCCGTGCTGGCGGCCATGTTTTTTTTTATCGGACCAGAACAAAATGAGCAATCTTTGTTAAGGACCTTTAGTATATCATTCCTGTAAAGTTTGGTTGAATTTGCTTCAGCAGTTTCAGAGGAGAAGATGAAAAAGTGAATTTCCCATAGGGCCAATGTTAAACTATGTGCTGGCGGCCATGTTTTTTATCGGATCGGAACGAAATGAGCAATCTTTGTTAAGGACCTTTAGTACATCATTCCTGTAAAGTTTGGTTACATTTGCTTTCGTGGTTTCAGAGGAGAAGAAGAAAATGTGAATTTTCACATAGGGTCCAATATTAAACCTAAGTTTCGTGCTGGCAGCCATGTTTTTATTGGATCTGAAGGAAATGAGCAATCATCGTAAAGGACCTTCCATACATCATTCCTGTAAAGTTTTGTTGAATTTGCTTGTTTCAGAGGAGAAGATGAAAATGTGAATTTCTCATAGGGCCAATGTTAAACTATCTTCCGTGCTGGCGGCCATGTTTTTTCTGGGATTGGAACGAAATGAGCAATCTTTGTTAAGGACCTTAGGTTCATCATTCCTGTAAAGTTTGGATGAATTTGCTTCAGTGGTTTCAGAGGAGAAGAAGAAAATGTGAATTTTCCCATAGGGTCCAATGTTAAACCTAAGTTCCGCGCTGGCGGCCATGTTTTTTATCGGATCGGAACGAAATGAGCAATCTTTGT
>MJUU01072980.1:27019-42742 GCA_002080025.1 Modiolus philippinarum
CATCATTCATGTAAAGTTTGGTTGAATTTGCTTCAGTGGTTTCAGAGGAGAAGATGAATATGTGAAAAGTTTAACGGACGGACGGATGGACGGACGACGGACGCCAAGTGATGGCAATAGCTCACACTGACCCTTCGGGTCAGGTGAGCTAAAAAGAAAGGATAACAGTTAACACTTACAATAGCCAAATATTACAATCAACAAGCGAACTGCACTAGAAAAACAACATATAAAACAAGACACACCTAAATGATGATAGGAACTTTGGATAGCCAGACTTGGTACCTTTTTTTTTCAATTGCTAGATGTTGGTTAAATTCAACTGACAGACATCATCACTTAGCATACAGAGCATACAGGTTATACAACTTTTGCATGGTAAACAGCTTGATACCAGCATATTTTGTATGTTAGGTAATTGTTCCGCAAGGGATAAAACTGACCTTGAATTTGTTATTGCCCGAAATATGATGGATGAACAAAACTGTAAAATTTTGATACTTACCAGGGGATAAAAATTTCATTGATAAACAATTATTTATGCAGATATATACAATAGTTGTTTTATTTTCTGGTCAAATACATTATGATTACACAATAAACAAGATGTTACCATGCCGACAAATAAAATACACAAGCTGTTTTCCAGACAATTTATATACTACTATAGACAATACATGTATTATCTGTATGAATATAAAAATAGGAAACAATACAAAAAGTCTCCTCAATATTTAGTAAAATCCCTAACTTTTATAAATAATACGTAAATCAGTATGAAACTGGTCAAGGTCACTACTATATACAATGTCAGACAAGGTTACTACCATATAAACATCTTTAATCCAAGTCACAGAAAACTTTTTTGCTCTACTTTAAGATACCATAAAGAGTTGACATTCTAGTTTTATGTCATATATAAATACAAAACAAGTCAACCAGTTTCTGTTCACTTTCTTGTGGCCTTGAGGATAAAGTTCAAAATCAATCATCAATAGCTATCACACTGAAGTGATCTATCCACATGCCAGATACAAAAAACCATGCCACAAAAAAATGAAAGTACCANGATTGGAAATTTCCTCAGGAGCACACTGAAACAAACCCCATCAAAATCCAACAATTAATAAAGATTCTACAGTCAAAAATGTGAAAACACCCAATTTCACCCCTTTTTGGCCCCTTTTTCTAAGACGGGAGGGGCAATCAACTCAAAATTAAAACCTCTGTTTACGCGTGTGCCAAGATACATCATACTAAAATTCCATAAAGATCCGTCCACTAGAAGCAAAGTTATGCTGTCCACAGACGCCGACGCCGACGCCCACGCCAACGACGCCAACACCATACCAATATACGACCGCAAAATTTTTGCGGCCGTATAATGAAAGTAAAAGCTTGAAAAAAAAAAAATTTCTGGTTAAGAACGATAAAATGTTACCTTAAAGACACAAAAACCTGCCTAAACAGACAAGAAAGTTATAGCCTGGACACAACTTTGTGGTTTACAAAGCAAAATTTTACCTTGAAGACAAAGCCCAGGCAAAATATCTCTTTTATAAAGCAATAATCTGACTTTGAAGGCAGCCATGGATGTGGCAAGTTACCTGGAAGTGATCTGTTTATGTGTCAGATTTGACAATTCTGTCTCAAATGGCAAAAAAATATACAGTAGCACTTCAATGGCTCGAACTGCAATTACTCAAACACCATGGATATCTCGAACCCTATTTGTGGTCCCTTTTTTCAAGCTTAAACGTAGTTTTACCTTGATATCCCCTTTTGGTTCGAACTGTTTTCAGTGGTCCCTTGGGTGTTCGAGCCATTGAAGTTTGACTGTATCGCCAAGACAAAACTTTCCCATTTATAAAGCAATAATCTGACCTTGAGGACAAAGCTCAAGGTTAAGGGTCGTCAACCATGATGCATGACAATTGTCTTGAATTATGGTAATCTTATTACAAACAAAAGTTGGATGCACAGTTGCACACATATATGCATGGAAAGACTTATTACTACAGGGCAGCTGTCTTTTTAATGGCAGAGTCGGAAAAGAATTGTGCCTCCCAAATTAAGCAATTCTTTCCTTTAAATGGTCATTTCTCTTCAAATTTGGCAATTACAGTCAAATCCAATGTAAATGTATCACAAACAGGAAGTGTTTGCACTGTATGTCTGTAAATGGTTATGCTACAACTTACCAATATCAAATTTCAAATCACTGATTATAACTCAAGAATGTTTTACGATGATATCCAAAAACTGTTATTTCTTCTTATTATAACGTTGTCTAAAATAGAAAAAAATTAATATATATATATATATACATATATATACATATAGCCTAGGTAGCCGTGTGGTCTAGGGCGCTGGACGTAGTGCAGGCGGTGCTGCCTTAGATGTCACAACAGTGATGGTTCGAATCCCGGAGAGGGAACTACCAATGTGCAGATCTAACAACGTTGGGCTGATTTTCAGACATATATATATATGCAGAAGATAAATTAACTGCAATTTTATATACTGTGAAAGCACTATTGTTCGTTGGATGCCAATTTTCGTGGATTTCGTGGTCGACTCTAACCACGAAATTAAAAGCACAAGGAAATACAAATCTACATAAATCTAGAATTACCTTAATCATGTTAATGGAGAAAGTCTGAAACCACGAATTTAGAAACCCACGAATCTATGAATTTTGGCGAAACTACGAAAATTGGTACCCACGAAAATAAAAGCATCTACAGTATATGCAGAAGATAAATTAACTGCAATTTTGGGTACTTGATTGAAAAAAATTTACAATGAAAATAATCATTTTGGCTTGAACCATCTGCCTGTGATGTATTTTTCATCTGTTTTTATCAATTCAGATTCAGAGTCTGAGTCTGAGTCTTTTAATATTAAATATTAAATTTTTGTTGACTCCAGTGGTATTTGAACCCCCTCTGTCAAGGTTCTACGGGTTTAAAAGTCTGGTACGCTACCACTGGACCACCACTGCCATGTTCAAATTTCGGTTAATTAATATACTTAAGTCTCATGTTATGAGTCAAAATAAATTTTTTGTTCTTTATATTTTACATCCCTTTGGACTCACACAGAGATGGCGGGAGCAGTGTAATCTGTCTGTAATATCTGCATTCGAAGAGCAGCCAAATCCCTAGGTGGGAAGGCAATCTCGATATTCATGTCTCTAATTCTAACCCCGTTGGGATTCTACCATAGACCGTTATATTTAAATTTTTAGGCCCTGCATTAGCGTAAATATATATATATGCGACTGAAGTCAAAGCCCAACTGAGTTAAAGTCTTAGGATGTGATATTATCGAGAACATCTTTCCACTGAGGAATTTGACCACTACAATTTGAGTGACACGCAACACTTCATTTGAATTTCACTGTTGCATATACGGCCCTATTTCGATGAATTTACATCTCGTCAGTGCAACTCGGATCTAAAAATTGGAAAACCGCTGCTGAAATACCACTTCCTCGGAAGGGTGTACAAGACTGGAGATTGGCTGGTAAATTTCCTCTCCCTACCCATCTATCCCCGTGATTGATGGATCTCACTGGAGTAGACGGGATGGAAAAAAAAATCCAAAGTTCCATATTAATGGAACTTTGGATTTTTTTTTTTTTTTCCCTCCCGTCTGCTCCAGCGAGATCCATCAATATATATATATATATATATGTTTATTTGATTTACTTTTATATATAATTATATATAAAAGTAAATGAAATAAACTCAATTAAAAAGATTAGAAAATAAAATAAATGAAAAATATAACAGAGAAAAAGAGAGTAACTTGGTTTACATAACCTTAAAATTGTGTTTCCAGAGATTTATTTTACATCAACCAACTCCCCAATTTTTTTTTATATTGATACCAGTTAAAGGATCACTCTTGAAATGGCAACCATACAAGTTCATAACTCCCCAATTTTTTTTATCTGATACCAGTTAATGGATCACTCTTGTGAACCTTTGAAAATCTTGAAATCAGCAGAAATGTCATCCATACAAGTTCATAACGGACAAATATCTAAATATTTATTGTCTAATAACTACAAAATTTTGTAACACAATGTGTTATTTTACCTCTTCAAGCTCTAAAACCTTTTGATCCTCAGAAAAAGCATACCTTTTATGGTAGATAGACACAAATGCCGGGTATTCACATCCATGATATTTTGCAATAACTCAACACAATTAAGAGCCAATCCTACAAACCTGAAATCTGAAATAAAAAGTATGGGTCATCATGCTTTTTTTTCTATAATTGAGGTAAAAATTGACTTATTTTTTGCCATTTTCACCTAAATTTTCATAGAATACATGGGAAAAATATGGACGGGCAATTTTTAGCTTAATAGAAATGAACATTTTATCCATGAGATTTTTATGTATTTTTGTAAATTGATAGTTTATAATATGATTTATTACTTACAATGAAAAAATGTATATGTCAACATGTTTTTAACTGAGATATAATACAAAGTGTCAGGATTTAACATAATTTACGAGAAAAGGAAGCTTATTTGTGGCAAATTGGGCAAAATATGACATTTGTTATCTGTTAGTTATCATATCACTGTCCCTACCCCAAAATCAAACCTAACGTGTATCAGACTCTTCATTTTTCAAATGCTTATTTAATTAATTGAAGTGCGCAGCGCAACAGTGTCTACCTACCTTAAATTCGCTGCAATAAATCAAATGCATGATTTCATATAAAATGAAATGAAACAATGAGAAAAACAATCCATACACAATTCTATTTATGAAATCAAATAAAACAAAAAACAAAATCTGCATGCAAATATTTGAAAACACAAAAAAAAATTGTTCCATTGGTCCCTAATTTTTACTTTTGTGTAACAATGAACAAATTTTTATATTGATCTCTAATTTAAACAATCAAAGCTCTACAAGAGCTGAAGGTGTTTGTATGTGTTGGAGTTAAGGTGTCTCAGTGGTATTATTCCGCCATTTTTGTTTAATACATATACTTGTTCATTTAGGTTTATTTGTATGTGCTTATAGGACATATGAGTAATCTGTTAGGTAATTTTTTGTTGTTGTAATAACAAGGACCTCATTGGAAATAAGTCTTTTTTGACTTTATGGGTTATCCTATGCGTTCAATATTACAATATATATACTTTTAAAACTATTCATTGCTTAGCATTGTTTTATATATTGTTTTATNTGTACATGATATTATTATTATTATTATCATATGGATATCACTAGAGAAATTAACATTTTGCAATTTATCTCTTTTATTTCAACGTTAACGGTGACCCCTAATTTTTATTTTTTATATGTAAACTATATAATGATCTCAAATAGATAAAACATATGAACAAAATCTATAATTGATTTTAAAAGCTATCCTTTCATATAAACATTTTTCCTATTATTTCTTTGTAAAATCCTTCAAATTTTAATTTCATTTTTTTGCATTTAAATGCACAGTGACACCAAAATTTTATTCTATATTTTTAACAATAATACAATTATGTTTCTAAAAAGAAATTTATACAAAATTCTATTACTTGCTGCGACCTTAAATAATTCACCTAATTTCTATGTCCAATTTCAAAC
Source organism: Modiolus philippinarum (assembly GCA_002080025.1). Lineage (NCBI taxonomy): Eukaryota > Metazoa > Mollusca > Bivalvia > Mytilida > Modiolidae > Modiolus > Modiolus philippinarum. The sequence goes on from MJUU01072980.1 coordinate 32,635, forward strand.
TTAGGTATACCACTGTGCAGTCAAAATACGATATCACATTGAGCAAAATTTGTTAGGAGTACGACAACTTCCTAAATTATGAGCGTTGTTTTAGGGATATGAATTTTCAACCTTTTTAATTCTAAGGAAATGTGGAATATTGATACACCTTAATATTTTCATGCAGATGCAGAGGATATCCAAATGCTTCAGACAGAAACGGCCACTCTTTACGTTCATTTTTAAAATGCAATTCAACCTCGAAACGATCATGCAAGGCGAATTTTGAACATTGGATGACAAATTCAATAATAATCATAAAGTTCAGACAAGTAAAATAAGCCGATCAGAGAAAATGAAACTACCTACATGCATCGTGTTTCTCGGTCCTGTTTATTTATATCCAAACGCAAATTAACATACATGCGCATCAAGTGCAAATTTGGCATTTCTACCGAAGCAATCAAATAATCGAGAATCCTTCACACAGTCCAACATCTCCCATTTCTGATTACAGTGGAATTACAGCAGAGACACATCGTTACATTTAGATACTGGTATGTGTGCCGTTTGTCCCAAATCAAAGCATATCAAAAATGTAAACAAACAACATTGTAAACAAACAACAATTTGACACTCGAGTATGCCTCTACTGTCTGGGATCCCTACCAACAAAACGATATCCACAGACTAGAGATGGTTCAAAGAAGAGCGGCAAGATACGTGACAAACAGATATCACAACACATCATCTGTCAGTGATATGTTAAATGATTTAGAATGGCCAACATTGGAAGAACGTAGGAAAACAAGCAGACTGGCAATGCTGTACAAAACCAATAACAGCAAAGTTGATATTGATGCAACTGATAAACTATTACCAATGTTAAGACCATCACGAACCAACAACAAGATGGCAATGCAAATACCATCATGCAGAACAGTTGCCAGAAAGGGGTCATTCTACCCATGGACGATCAGAGAGTGGAGCATCTTGCCAGATTGTGCTGTGTCTGCCGAGAACCTCGAATCTTTCAAGACTCTCCTCAGACACAGTGTGTAGATAGTAAATCAGCCACGGAACCGGGGCTCTGTATGGATCTTGTTTTGACTGGGTTGTGAACTAAATTGTGGGGGGTAGGGACCAGAAGGAGCCACGTTCCTGTTGCTGATGTGTCTTTTTATCCGCGCACTTGTAAATAATTTGCACCTATCGGTCTCGCGGCGGCCGATCAACTAAAGTGATAGAATAGTCGGGTTTGTACAGAAAAAACTGCGTGAAGATCAGGCAGTTGACGTATCAATTATGAAAATTTCAAAAATGTGCCACAACTTTCATAACGAAACCATTTTGACATCTTGAAAGATTATCCTGATATTTTTTTTTCATTTTTTATATTCCTACGCATGAAACAAATAGGCCCTACTTTCGTTTTAATAATGTACTCAATAATCGTTTAATTTCTCAATACAGGAAATTTAATAAGTTTAATAACAGCAAAGTAGTACTTTAAAATGGGTTTGCGTGTATTATAAACGTCTCGAACTGTATATTCAAGCCTATTCGACACCTCCTTTTTAGTTTCAATCCGCCATCACTTTAAAGCCTTTTAGCACCTCTATTCCCTCTTTAAGCTATGTTCAAACATTTTTACCATTTCAGGACAATAGTATGTAACGTTCTACCAGATTATTCAGTAAATTTACTGTATTATTTACAATTTTATTAGTAGACTTTTTAACCTGTTTAAAAGTTTCCCGCCCTGCAACATCTATTTTTATCCAATTCAAGCTGAACCGATAGCTAAGGTGTTCAGAACGAACACCAAAAAACAAAGATTTCAAAACTGTTCATATCATTATACAAATGCAAAATTATGCTTCAAGGAACATAACATGTTAAAATTCTAAATTTATCCATCACTGAGAATTTATGGGATAAGTTAATCAATAAAATCAAATACTGCACAGACAATGTTGATCCCAATGCTGAGGCAAATGATCACTTCATGGCTATATATAATAATTGGCAAAAATCTGCAGTTATTAAAACCAATTATCTGACTGGAGCATGAAATATAGGTAAATAATTATAGAATTGAGTTAATTACTACAAAGATGATAATGAGCATTAAATGATATTCTATCACCCAAAACAGTCTATGTATCTATATAAAGAAGTATAATCCAGTACTATTTGTCCAATGTTCAGTATATAGCTTAACATTTCTACAAAATCAACCATAAATGTGCATACTAAATCAGGCTTGTAGAAGTGATTAACTAAACTCATCAGGTCAACGTGATAGATAATCAATCTGTAAACAGTTATGGCACTAAAAATAGACATATAGTTTCCATTAATAGCAAGCGACAATAATGTTTTAACTATACATGGCAACATGGAATTTCATTAGTGGCCTGGGTATAAATTTCATGTAATCATTTATTCAGTAGATCAAATATGGATAAAATTCAATAAGTAAACCAGAGGCCCCTTGTAAAAATTATCTGTTTACATCAGACCAAATATGGATAAATCCCTGGTATAACTAGCATTAAACCAGAGGTCCCTTGTATAACTAGCATTAAACCAGAGGTCCCCTGTATACCGGTAACCAGCATTCAAACAGAGGTCCCTTGTACAACTATCTGTTTACAGCAAACCAAAATGAAATGTGAATAAATCCAAAGAACTAAACCAGAGTCCTCTTGTAAAACTATTTATTTATAATCATGTCAACAACAGGCTTAAGCAGACTGAGTTACTAATCAACCAGATGTACAGTACAGCCAGAGACTTACCATGATAAATCACTGTGATAGACATACAAATGTATCACTCAAAATTTTGAAATGAATATACCTTTTTTCCTGATTGATCTATCCACATAATTTCTTTTGCATGCCAAGTGGTAGAATGCATCACTTTAAATGCAAAAGAAAGCATATTAATAGATCAAACAGGAAATGAAATATACACATTTCACTAAGCAGAGTGATATGTCTATCACAGTGATGTAGCACTGTAAGTCTCTGGCTGTACTGTACCTTTGAAACCTATTTTAAACAGGTTAAGTGCTTTAGTCTTTAAATTTTGTCATAGTTGTTACCTCGTCAGGATGTTTAAGTGTGACCTCTGCAACAAAGACTACAAATACATAGTCGTATGAGAGAAAAACCCACTGTTTCCTCTGAATTCTGTAATTGCACAGAAGTGGGATGCAGAAAGCGATTTATAAGAAGAGTATTTTTACCATCATCTGAAACTGGTTCATAAAATTGAGAAAAGCAATGAAAGAGATGAGACATTAACTGCAGTAAGAGAAGATAACCCTAGTTCAAACAACAATTATTATTCAGACATCAGTGAAGATGAATCAATATTGAAGGAAATGGGCAATATCGATGACGCAAGTGATAAATTCGATCAATGTAGAGAATTTCATAGATGAACACTGTGCGTAAATAATATCGCTGAAAACAGTTTCATTGCAAAGAATGTATGTGTTGATGTTCAGAACAATGTTGATGAAAATATAACAACCTGGCAGTTGATGAAGATATATTGGTTTAAATGTTGGTGATAAGAACAGTCAAAATGTTTCTGAAGATGTGATTATTATCAGCAACGGAGTAGAAAATACGGAAAAAGCAACCGAGCTATCCCAATTAACAATAATAAAGCGCTATGCCATGCACAGCATGATACGACCGCAGCATGTCTACCACTGAAAATTTGAACAAGTGTAATTTAAAGTGAGTGTGGACATACTAAAGAGCTTGATAAAATAATAAGTTGGACACAATAAGGAGCTTGACCCAGTAATTAGCTGAACACAAACTAGGGAAAATAAAAATAAGCCCTTATTTTTCCTTATATAGATTGGATATGATAAGAGGTATGTCTAATTTGTCAACATACTACTTAAACCTTACTATAAGAGTAATCCCAAGAAACGAACCTCATTAAATTCCGATAAATTTTTTTTTTTTATATTTTGAAAATTGCAATTTTTGCCCCTTTGACCCCTTTATAGCTCAGATATGGTAAGAGCTATGCCAAATCTTTTGTCAAACTACCAACAGTTTACAACAACAGAAATCCAAAGAAGAAAATCCCATCGAAATCTGATCAAAAATAAAGATTTCACTTACTTTGAAAATTGCAATTTTGGGGCCTTTGACCCCTTATACCTTTGAAACGGTATGACCTACATCAAAAGTAGCTGACATACTACTAAAAGCTTATATCAAGAGGACTCCCGAGAAAAAAATCTCATCAAAATCTGATAAAGAATAAAATTTTAGATAATCTGCAAATGTTTAATTCTGGCCCCTTTTGGCTCCTTCTAGCTTGGAAAGGAAACAATTTACCAAAATTCTAATAGTTAAGTGCTATGTTAACTTTTCATAAGGAATTCCATTGAAAAACTGCATCAAAATTGGGCTAAACATAAAAAAATATATTAAAATTTCATCAGGACTGCTCAACTGAAACTTAAGTTATTTACCAAAAACTGAAATATCTACAGACAAGGACAACGAAGACGACGACGACAACGACACCTGCTCCATACCATAATATGACCTTAAATTTTTTGCGGTCATATAAAAACACAGACTGTAGTCATGGTAGTGTTGACTTTCGAAAGAACTGTTGTGTATTGAATGGAGAAGAGGTGTATTCAAATATATGTACAAGGTGTATGAAGGAGTTTTACGAGGATTTAATTAGAAATTGAGCACCTTAACCCTTTCCTTCATGAGACTTGGCTGAGGAGCCAATTTTTGACAATTCTGAATTGAGCCAGAAAATCAAAATGTTCTAGTTTCTTTGTAATTCAACCAAAAAGGTTCATACTTGGTGGAAGTACATACTGGCCTAAGGTCTTCAGGAAAATGCTATCGAAAGCTGGTTGCTTGTTACCATGGACACAGGATGGGGCCTCAAAGGGAGCAAAATATGCTTTTTTGGACAACTTTTGCCTTCCAAAATCAGGTTTCAATTTTTTTTTTTAATCTGCAGTACACACTACCCCCAGCAAGTCACCAAAATTCAAAATTCTACATCTTCAGCTACAGGCTAGGCTACCTAGCAAGGATGTATGGTCTCTAAACTTGCCTACCGGCGAGGGGGCTTGTGCCCGGTTCGAACCCCCAGGACAGGGACACATCCCCCCTGTGGGACCCCACTGAGATATCTTTTTAGTCCCCAGCTGTGCGCAAAAAACTTTCAATTTTTTTGCCCACGTTATATTTTGTTTAATAAGCCCATACCCTTATCCTAGAGCCTTAAAAACATCCTCCTATAGCCCTGAAAAGGGGGGGACCTAGAGGCGTCAAAAGGCGTCTAAATGAAGGAAAGGGTTAAAGGGAGTATTGCTTTTGATATCAAAATTATATTCTTCATGGACTCTGTTAATCAATATACAGTTGCTAATGATAGCGAAATTATATTCTTCACAGACTCCGTTAATTAATATACAGTTGCTAATGATACCAAAATCATTTTCTTCGTGGACTGTGTCAATTAATATATTATACAGTCACTAATCATGCTAATGATAGGGAAATTATAATCTTCACTAACTCTGTTAATTAATATACAGTCGCCAATGAGAGCAAAATAATATTCTTCATGGACTCCAATAATTTATAAACAGTCGCTAATGATAGAAAAATTATATTCTTCGCTGACTCAGTTAATAAACAGACTCAGTTAATTAATATACAGTCGCTAATGAAAGCCAAATTATAAATTCTTCACAGACTCCATTAATAAATAAACAGTCGCTAATGATAGCAAAATTATATTCTTCACAAACTCTGTTAATTAATATACAGTCACTAATAAGAGCAAATTATATATTCTTCACAGACTCTGTTAATTAATATACAGTCTCTACTGATAGCAAAATTATATTCTTTACAGACTCCAATAATTAATATACAGTCGCTAATGATAGCAAAATTATATTCTTCATAGACTCCGTTAATTAATATACATGTACAGTCACTAATGATAGCTAAATTATATTCTTCAAGAACTCTGTTAATTAATACAGTCACTAATCAGAGCGAATTATATATTCTTCACAGACTCCGTAAATTAATATACAGTCTCTACTGATAGTGAAATTATATTCTTTACCGAGTCAAATAATTAATATACAGTCGCTAATGATAGCGAAATTATATTCTTTACAGACTCCAATAATTAATATACAGTTGCTAATGTTGGCAAAATAATATTCTCAACAGACTCTAACTCTGTTAATTAATGTACAGTCTCTAATGAGTGCGAAATTATATTCTTCATGGATGCCGTTAATTAATAAACAGTCATTAACATGACTAATTGATTGTGAAATTATATTCTTCTTGAACTCTGTTAATTAATACACAGTCACTAATGAGAGCGAAATTATATTCTTCATGGACTCCATTAATTAATATAAGGCCAATTAAACTTCAGAGGTAGATTTTCATCCAACCCCATGAAAAATATGGGGCTGGTGGGTGGAATTTATTTTTTTGCAGATCTTGTCAGTTACTCATTCTGTTTGGGATACAATATCTTGTTTGGGAGAGTGTTCCCAATCTGTCAGATAAATGATAATTAAGCTCAATCACTTGTGTTTTATGATCTATAACACCCGATGCAAGGTCATTGTAGGTGTCCAGTATTGTCTTCAAATCGTTGAAATTCGTAGTAAACTAGCTTTTCTTTTCAGTTAGGCCTGCAACGACTCCCGAGAGCAACAACCATTTTGTCAACAAGCCAAAATGGCTATGTGTAGATAAACAGAAACATATATAGGATGCAGACACAAATTAAAATACCAGAATTTAAACACAGTGGATGTTTGAAAAATAAATAAATGTCTGGCAAGCCAGTTTTCAAGGGCTGGTTGGGGGTGAAAATCTACCAATCAATTTTAATTGACCTATAGGACATTCAGTTTTCCGTTTTGTTTCTCAATTGCATTTCTCCATTCATTGTGTAATGGATCCTCTTAAACTCCGCTTTTTGTTATATTGCTATTCAAATGAACTTTTGTTTGATTTACAAGTGATCTGTAACACTGTAATGATATCGGATACATGTATTGTAAAGAATTAGTTTAGATAAAAAGGGCATGTAATCTGAGGTGTGTTGTTGTTAATATTCCCAATAATTGTGGTATAAGAAAGCTACACATCAACAACTCACCATACCAAAGCTTCAGACCAAATATCAAATCATTACTACAAACACAAGCCGAAAAATCCTTAAAGAAAGATGTTCCAGACAGACAGATGGACAGACATTGAGACAACGGTAATACAGCATAACCCCTATCCCACAGAGCAGGGGGAATAAGGCCAACATTAAAAATATTTTTGTTTCCCCTCCCCGTCTGGGTTGTTCAGATTATGGGTAGGTAGGTAGGAAAATTATTTTATTTTTTCTTCAAATAAAAAATTCTACTTAAAAGTTCAAATATATTTTAATAATGTCTGTTTTACATAACAAACGCTTGTTGACTGTAGACCAAAAAAAAAATAATTTAACAGCAATGGTCGATAAAATTTTTGGGGTAGCAGCAATTTTAGCGGGTCGGTCGTGGGAGGGGAAACAAACAATTTTTTTATTTTTGGCCTAAAAATAATGTGTGAAAGAAGTTTGCTATCAGATTGTTTGTATGAAAGGATGCGGGAATTTTTGCATATGTTTATAATTTGTGTATATTAATTTTTTGTACTGTCTACTCTTTGGGGCACAAATCTGTATCTGTTGGCATGTATGCAAAGTGCGAATTTTGGTATGCCCTAATATTAAGAATAGACTAGAGCAATACAGGTTCGAAAATCTTTTTTATATTATTTTACCATTATTGTTTTTATCATATATATTTTTTCCTTTTTTCTTTTGAGAAATGATGTACAAGCAAATGATTTTTTTGCATAAAGGGAGCTAAGCCCCCGGAGATAGCTATAGAAGTATATAAGATTTTAAATAAGAAAACACCAGTATATGTATATTTACCATGTTTACATAATACAATTGCCTTAAACAGGGATGTGATTTGGTTACAGGAAGTCCAAAGGAAAAAATGGAAACAAGATTACTATGCGTAGCTATGTGTCCACCGCCGCTGCAGTAAAGTGGGAGTCCAATGTGTTACAAGGTAAATGGAAATTAAGAGGTACAATTGTATTGCGTCCACAAAGTGGACCTGTCTTGCTGTATGCATTAAGTCGATAAAGCCCCATAACTCCCCAAAAAATTGAGGAATCAAAATGGTGGCATAATATGATCAAGTACATACGGTGGCAAACGGTCATACAAAATTTCAGCAAACTCTGTTAAGTGGTTTCTCAGGAGTTGCATCCACAAAGTGGACCTAAAATTTTCCTATGTTGTAGTATCAAAAGGTGGAAAACAACCAAGCAAAATTTCAGCAAAATCCCTTCATTGGATTTTGAGGAGATGCTTCTAGGAGTTCTTCCTATCTTGTAGTATGCATCAAGTCGATAAAGCATAATCCATTCTGTGGTTTCCGAGGAGTTGCGCCCACAAAGTGTTCCTAAGCTGTAGCATGCATATAAGTCGATAAAGTCCCATATCTCCTGTAAAATTTGCCAAATCAAAATGGCGGTATGATATGATCAACTACAGTTGGTGACAAACAATCACACAAAATTTCAGCAAAATCTGTCCAGTGGTGTAAGAGGAGTTGCGCTCACAAAAAAATGTGACACATGGATGCACGGACACACGGACGGACAGACATACAGATGCAGATTATTACTATGTCCCTCCATCACGTTGCCATGGGGGACAATAACCAGAAATCACAAGTAGAAAACAATATACGAAAACGGATTCGGAAACAACCTGATCCGCGGAAATCCACGATTCCACAGAAATATCCCATCCCTGCTTAGAATAGAATGTTTATTCTGTTCGATATAAAAACACTACTTTTTCCCAAGGAGAATTCAACAAGGTATGGTCTACATTCAATTAGGATAACTGTGGAATGACTACCTTTAAGACCTAGGGAAGATATGAGTCTAAACCAGTTTATTTAAGATTTTTTAATAAATAAAAAATGCATGGGTGTTCCCCAGAACACATGTGTAGACTGCACAGTATATATTAAAGAATTCCTGTTTTGTGATATACATGTAATGACAAAGTCCAAAGATATTCAGAAAAAATCAAAATTAAAGCATATCAAAATGCATGGGCACATCTACAATATATATTGAAAAATTCTGCAAATTTGGTTGGAAAGTACCAAGCAGTTTAGGAGGAGTTGCGGATAATGGAGGTATACCCTATGCCACCAATAAGTTAAAATGACAAAGTCCAAAGATAGCTAAAAAATCTAATAAAGGGCTACGCTGAGCGCAGCATGATATGACCGCAGCATGTCGATCACTGAAATTTCAACAAAAGTAGTTCAAAGTTAATGTGGACACAGTAAAGTGCCTGACACAATAATTAGATGGACACAAAAAGAAGCTTAACACAGTTATTAGCTGGAAACAAACTACGGAAAAAATCAACCCTTTTGATCACTTATTGATAAAAAAAACTGTAAGAGCTATGCAAAATATGTTACTATCAACTAACACTTTACATCCATAGAAATGAAAAAAAAAATCCATTGAAATCTGATGAAAAATAAAGATTTGACATATTTAGAAAAATTGCAATTTTGGCCCCTTTGACCCCTAGTAGCTCAGAAACAGTAAGAGCTACGCCAAATCCATTGACAAACTACTGAAAGCTTAGATCAAGAGGAATCCAAAGAAAAAAATCCCATTGAAATACGATGAAAAATAAAGATTTGACATATTTAGTAAAATTGCAATTTTGGCCCCTTTGACCCCTTGTAGCTCGGAAATGGTAAGAGCTACGCCAATTCCATTGACAAACCTCTGAAAGCTTAGATCAATGGGAATCCAAAGAAAAAAATCCCATTGAAATCCGATGAAAAATAGAAATTCTACATAATCTGCAAATTCGCAATTTTGGCCCCTTCGGCCCCTCATAGCTGGGAAAGGAAACAAGTTACCAAAAATCTAATAGCTGAGTGCCATATTAATTTTTCACAAGGAATCCATTGAAAAAA
>MJUU01072983.1:0-25601 GCA_002080025.1 Modiolus philippinarum
TGGTAATCATTAATTAGGCTCATAAAAATGTCGTTTTCAATTGACTGTGATGGAATTGTTTTTAAAGGTAATTTGATAATTTGATAATCTTTTGATCTGAATTGAAGACGTTTTAAAGTTTAGCAGGATATAAAGAATTTCGATATTTGATTATTTGACATGTTTATATAGCATTCAAAATTTTCACATTTTCCAAATATTTGAAATACACATTTCAACTTTTCAGAAGAAATTTAGATAAAGTAAATTGATAGAAAAAATATGAAAATCTCAAGGTTTATTAACCATTTTACAGATCCAAAATCTGACTAGTATATGAAAAGTCATTTAAAAAAATAAAATTTTGTACCATTAGGGCCAAAATAAAAATATTGTTTGTTTCCCCTCGCTCGACCGCCGATGCGAAAGTTTTTATTCTGTTTTCTTGGCGATGTTTTTTTTTTATTTCTGGAAAAATTTAAGGGTTGTGTCCGGGTCCGGTCAGCATTTTTATAAAATTTTCATTTCGGAATGGAAAATCTGTCTGCTATGACAAATGTCATCTACACGAGCGGAATAGTGAACTTGCAGCGGTGGAACATTCCTCTTGTGTCCATATGCAGTTTCAAACTGTGGCATGGAAACTCAAACAAATGGAACGAGTATCGCAACACGATGAGACGTAGAACAATGTTCTCCGTGACATTTTACATCGGGAAGACTCTTCGTTTAAAACAATTAGCGTGGCTGTCAATGTGTCTACCAAATCGATGAGAACTATCAATTTTGAACCAGACATTGCAGAATAAATCGGAATTGTTTAGAAACTTGAGCAACCCTTTGAAATATGTAACTTTCGCACTTAGATAGGTTGCACAACAGGGCACTTGTATGTATACTGCTCCTGAAAAATCTGCCTTTACATTCATCATTTGTTCATTATGAATTCCTTCAATGCTAGAAAAGTATTAAAACTAAAGGATAAAACGACAGCAAACTTCACAGGTTAGTTTGCATGTCTGACATTGAAACAGTGATTCTCAATGAGGGGATTAGTTCCCTTGGGATAAGGGAAACCTTCTCCCACCTCTTTATTTTATTTTTGAAATACTTGTCAGTCCTGGGTGAGAGGTTGGGGTTGAAAAGTGTGAAAGTAAGGGGGAACTCCTGCTCAATAGTTTTTTGATGCAATGAAGAATTTCATCTGTTCTAGGGATCCTGATCCGAAGGTCAAAGATGACACTTATCGTCTCTAAAACTACATTTGTACTTAATAAATCTCTTGACTGTGATCTTTAGCTCTATGAAATTTCTCTCTGATACTTTTGAGATTGTAGTGTTTGCACAGGATCAAGACATAACGTCATTTACGATCAGCTCTTGATATCGTCCAGATTTCTTGATGTACATGTACTCTCCTTTTATTTCAGCTGATGTTTCATAGTTCTTGCTGTTTGTAAGCATGGATACAAGGTCTATTTTTCCATGTAAACTTGTAAGCTATCTGAATATTTCATCTCTTGCTTCTCTATACTTTTGGCAGTTTAAGAGAAAATGTTCTGGTGTTTCTTCTGCCCGCATTTGCAATATGGTGTGAGGGAATTACCCGATGTTGTGCTGATATCAATTTAGCCTACCATATCCTGTCCTTAGCTCAGGCATGATCTTGCCTATCTGTGTGCTTGGCATATGGCAGAATCGGGGGTACTTTACTAATTTGCGTAGCGGCCATCTTGTAACTCTTGCTTGTCGGCCATGTTTAGTTGAAATGCGTAGGGGAGATATTGAAATTTTGCAAAATTATCTAATAATACACTTCAAAACAAATTTGTCCGCATCTAGCATGATTCTTCACATTGTTTACATCTATTCTATACATAAATATTTATCTGTAATAATGAAAATTTCCGGCCAATTAAGTTTGAAATTCGAAGCGGGATCATGACATTTTGACTGTAGAAGCCATTGTAAAACTGCCGAGTAAGCTATCTTTGACAGAAAAATACATATTGAAGATAAATATGTAGCATATTTGTCTGCATATGACGGTGAAATATAACTCGTATAGATTCATAAATAGTTGTCCCTTTTAAACTTACTTATATGAGAATTCGCGGCAAAATTAAATTGAAAATGTGTAATTTCCAGCGACTGTAAATCCTTCTACAGATTGATTTTAACCACATTTTCTAAGTTTTAAAATTCCCACAACAAAAACATTTCATTACAGAAGATAACATTAATACAGTACTTTTAGAAAAAAGATGGGGTAGTATGAAAATAATCCAGAAAACTGAGATGTACTCTCGAAGTTAAACTTGAATAAAGGGAGTAATTCACCAAAAAGGGGCATGGTCACGTGATTTTATCTCATGACTAAAATACCCCCGATTCTTCCTTATGGTATATCCAGGTGGCAGGATGGAAGATTTCAGGGGCTTCATTAAACTTAAGAGTAGGAACCTTGCTCAATTTTTGTCTCGCCAACAACGAAAGGTGGTGGCATAAACTTTCATGTTAAGTTTTTGTGATTAAGTCATTTTCTCAGTAATTATAAATGGTAGGTCAATGATATTTGGTATATAGGTTGGTTTTGAGTAGTACATGACAGTCTGCTATAGGGTTTTTGTCTGTGACCTCTCAATTTCACGGTCCAATGAACATGTTAAGTTTTTGTGCTTAGTTTAGTTTCTCAGTTACTATAAGTGGAAGGTCAATGATATTTGGTATATAGGTTGGTCTTAGGTAGTACATGACAGTCTGTCATATGGCTTTTGTCCTTTACCTCAATTTCATGGTCAAGTGAGCATGTTAAGTTTTTGAAATTAGGTCATTTTCTCAGTAACTATAAGTGGTAGGTCAATGATATTTAGTAGATAGGTTGGTCTTGAGTATTACATGACAGTCTGCTATATGGTTTTTGTCTGTGACCTCAATTTCACGGTCCAATGAACTTGTTAAGTTTTTGTGCTTAGTTTAGTTTCTCAGTATCTATAAGTGGTAGGTCAATGATATTTGGTATGTAGGTTGGTCTTAGATAGTACATGACAGTCTGCTACATGGTTTTTGTCTGTGACCTTAATTTCTTGATCTAGTGAGCATGTTAAGTTTTTGTGATTAGGTCATTTTCCCAGTAACTATAAGTGGTAGGTCAATGATATTTGGTATATACATTGTACGTTGGTCTTGGGTAGTACATGACAGCCTGCTATATGGTGTTTGTCTGTGACCTCAATTTCACGGACCAGTAATCATGTTAAGTTTCCCAATATCTTTTAATGTAAGGTCAATAATATTTGGTATTTGGGTTCACTAGAAACACAAAATCTCTAATTTTACTGGTAAAATATCTAATTTTATAGGAAAATCTCCAATAATTAAATATTTTACCTCTAAAATTAGATATTTCCTGTAAAATTAGATATTGAAGCAATTAAATTAGATATTGAAGCAATTAAATTAGATATTGAAGCTGTTAAATAAGATATTGAAGCTGTTAAATTAGATATTGATAATGTTAAATTAGATATTGAAGCCGTTAAATTAGGGATGTTTCTATTAAATTAGAGATGTTCCCGTTAAATTAGAGACTTTCCTGTTAAATTAGAGATTTTGCTGTTAAATTAGAGCTTTTACCTGTAAAATTAGAGATTTTGTTTTTCTAGTGGTTGGTCTTAAATGGGACATGACAGCCTGCTGTTTGGCTTTAGCCCTTGACCTCATTTTCACGGTCTAATGAACATGTTTGGTTTTTCAGTATCTATATATCAGTGGTCACAGATTTTTTTTTTTTTTTTTTGGTGATTCATGACAGTCTGCTCTATTGCCTTTGTCACTTACCCTAATTTCACAGTCTAGCGAACATGTTTAGTTTTCTGATTTAGTCAGTTTGAGAATTCACATCAATTTTGCGACCATGAAGGGACGGGCAAGACATCAATTTGGGTCCACACTTGTTAGCTCACCTGGCTATGCCAGGGTGAGCTATTGCCATCACTTGGCGTCTGTCGTCCGTCCGTCCGTTGTTACATTGAAATCTTCTCCTCTGAAACCACTGGGTCAAATGGAAGCAAACTTTAATTGAATCATCACTAGGGTATCTACTTTCAAATTTGTTATTTTGTATGTCTTAGGTCAAACAACATGGCTGCCATTACTAAAAATAGAACATAGGGGTAAATTACAGTTTTTGGTGAATAACTCAAAAACCGTTACAGATATCAAAAATTTGACATTGAGGTAAAAATGATCAGCATGAGAAGATCTACGCATGCTGAAATTTTGAAGAAAATCTGATGACCCGTGTAACAGTTATTGCCCTTTTTCCGTAAAATTTTCAAAATTTGGATGTTTTTGATTTTTTATTAAAAAAACTATAACTGCTAGAGGTTAACATGGTAAAGTTTAAATTGCAAAAATGTTCAGCATATTAAGATCTACCCACATGGATATTTTGAAGAAAATTCAAGTACCTATATATGAGTTGTGGTTCTTTATTGGTCAAATTTTTCGTGTTTTTTGTCTCGCCCACGGCGAAAGTCGCGGAAAGCGAGACATATGCGTACAAAGTATGGCGCACGGCGACGTAAACTTTCATTGTTAAGTTTTTGTGATTAGGTCATTTTCTCAATATCTATAAGTGGTAGGTTAATGATATTTGGTATATAGGTAGGTCTTGAGTAGTACATGACAGTCTGCTATACGGCTTTTGTCTGTGACCTCAATTTCACGGTCCAATGAACATGTTACATGTTACGTTTTGTGATAAGTTATTTTCATTTTCTCAGTATCTATAAGTAGTAGGTCAATGATATTTGGTATATAGGTTGGTGTTGAGTAGTACACGAGAGTCTGCTATAAGGCTTTTGTCTGTGACCTCAATTTCACGGTCCAATGAACATGNNNTAGTGAATATGTTTTGTTTTCAGTATCTATGAGTTGTAGGTCACTGATATTTGGCATTTTTGTTTTAGGTGATACATGACAGTGTGCTATATATTGCTTTTGTCAGTTATCCTAATTTCACAGTCTAGGGAACATGTTTAGTTTTTTTTTTTTTTTACAATTTTGTGACCATGTAGGGAGACATCCATTTGGGTCCACACTTGTTTATTTTTTGTCCTATATTTCAAAAACGCTTCGAGATAGAGGTCAAGTTTAAATTGTAAAAATGTTCAGCATGTTCAGGACTATATTTTATTGAACACATTCAAGTTTTCCGACCACTTCCAAGATGGCCACCAGTGGGGAACTTAGTTTACCATTTGACCTAATGGGAAAATTCATACAAATAACTTTTGTCTGTGACCTCAATTTCACGGTCCAATGAACATGTTAAGTTTTTGTGCTTAGTTTAGTTTCTTGGTAACTGTAAGTGGTAGGTTAATGATTTATGGTATGTAGGTTGGTCTTAGGTAGTACATGACAGTCTGCCATATGGCTTTTGTCCTTGACCTCAATTTCACGGTCTAGTGAGCATGTTACGTTTTGTGATAAGTTATTTTCATTTTCTCAGTATCTATAAGTAGTAGGTCAATGATATTTGGTATATAGGTTGGTGTTGAGTAGTACACGAGAGTCTGCTATAAGGCTTTTGTCTGTGACCTCAATTTCACGGTCCAATGAACATGCTAAAGTTTTTGTGCTTAGTTTAGTTTCTCGGTAACTATAAGTGGTAGGTTAATGATATATGGTATGTAGGTTGGTCTTACATGACAGTCTGTCATATGGTTTTGTCCTTGATCTCAATTTCATGGTCTAGTGAGCATGTTAAGTTTTTGTGATTAGGTCATTTTCTCAGTAACTATAAGTGATAGGTGAATGATATTTGGTATTTAGGTTGGTTGGGAGTCTGCTATATGGTGATTCGTCTGTGACCTCAATTTCATGGTCCAATGAACATGTAAATTTTTTTTGGTTAGTTTAGTTTCTCAGAAACTATTAGTGGTAGGTCAATGATATATATAATGTAGGTAGTACATGACAGTCTGTCATTTTGCTTTTGTTCTTGACCTCAATTTCACGGTTCAATGAACATGCTAAAGTTTTGTGCTTAGTTTAGTTTCTCGGTAACTATAAGTGGCAGGTCAATGATATATAGTATGTAGGTTGGTCTTAGGTAGTACATGACAGTCTGTCATATGGCATTTGCCCTTGACCCCAATTTCATGGTCTAGTGAGCATGTTAAGTTTTTGGGATTAGGTCATTTTCTCAGTAACTATAAGTGGTAAGTCAGTGATATTTGATATATAGGTTGGTCATTGGTATTACATGACAGTCTGCTATATGGCTCTTGTTTGTGACCTCAATTTCATGGTCCAGTGGTCATGTTAAGTTTCCTATTATCTATTAATGTAAGGTCAATAATATTTGGTATATGGGTTTGTCTTAGATTGAACATGACAGCCTGCTATTTAGCTTTAGCCTTTGACCTCATTTTCATGGTCTAGTGAACATGTTTTGTTTTCAGTATCTATGAGTTGTAGGTCACTGATATTTGGCATTTTTGTTTTAGGTGATACATGACAGTGTGCTATATATTGCTTTTGTCAGTTATCCTAATTTCACAGTCTAGGGAACATGTTTAGTTTTCTGATTTAGTCAATTTTGTGACCATGTAGGGAGACATCCATTTGGGTCCACACTTGTTTATTTTTTGTCCTATATTTCAAAAACGCTTCGAGATAGAGGTCAAGTTTAAATTGTAAAAATGTTCAGCATGTTCAGGACTATATTTTATTGAACACATTCAAGTTTTCCGACCACTTCCAAGATGGCCACCAGTGGGGAACTTAGTTTACCATTTGACCTAATGGGAAAATTCATACAAATAACTTCTTCTTGAGAACCACTGAATGGATTTGAACCAAACTTGGCATGAATGATGCTTATGAGGTGCTGTCCAAGTGTTGTTACTTTGGTGCCGATCCATCATCCAACATGGCCGCCAGCGGGGATCTTAATTTTAACATTGGACCCTATTGGAAAATGCATACAAAGAACTTCTACTTTAGAACCACTGAAAGGATTTGAACCAAACTTGGCATGAATGATGTTTATGAGGTGCTGACCAAGTGTTACTACTTTGGTGCCAATCTGTCATCTTACATGACCGACAGCATTGGACCCTATGGGAAATGCACACAAAGATCTTCTAGAGAACTGCTGAATAGATTTAAATCAAACATGACATGAATGATGCCTGTCAGGTGCTGACCAAGTGTCACCAGCTGTGAACTTAATTTAACAAAAGATCTTCTTCTAGAGAACTGCTTAAAAGATTTAATCCAAACTTTGCTTATGAGAAGCTGACCAAGTGTTGTCACTTCAGTGCTGATCCATCATCCAACATGGCTGCCAGCAATGAACTGGCCCCTAAGGAGAAATGCATACAAAGATATCATGGAAATTGCATAAATGAAACTTGGGAGATTTTGACCAAGCTTGTTACTTTGGTGCTGATCCGTCTTCGGACATGACCACCAGTAGCAAAACTTAGTTTAACATTGGACCCAGTAGTAAATGCATAAACAGATCTTTGCCTCTGAAACTGCTTGAACAATTTCAGTAGAATTTTGATATGATAGTCCTTATGTGACCCTCTTCAAAGTTTTATGTTAAATAGCTGCCAGCAGGGAACGTAGATTAACATAGGCCCTTACATTTGGAAACTGCATTCAAAAATCTTCTCTGAAACTGCTTGAACAATTTTAATTAGATTTTATAAAAAGTTTCTGATTTTTATGTACATACACCACCAAAGATGGACCATCAATTGGGAATTATAATGCTGCAGGACCCAGTTGAGCGATACAGGCTCTTGACTTGAGAGCCTCTTGTTTTTCTTTTTTCTATTGGTAGGAAAGCAAGTATATTTTGATATTTTTTTGCCTTGGATGAAAGGTTCATGGGTGAAAAAGGAAGAACTCCTGTTTAATTAAATTTCATAAAAAAGATCGTAAAAACATTTCATTATTTCAGGCTGTGATAAAATATGTAAAATATGGTTTTCTCAGCAACTACTTACAGATCAGATGGTCTTGATATTTTGGTCGTATAAAGGGTCCATAATGGCAAATCTTTATTGGGATTATAATAATATGTCTGTCTCCCATTAACTAGTACATATACCTGCCCTGGTTACAGTCTGTGCCAAAAACATTTTCATTCACTAGCCCGAAGGGGCTAGTAAGGTCCTGTGTTGTACTAGCCCGAACTCAATTTCACTAGCCCTTATAGAAGATTCTTTGTTATTAAGGTACAATTTTAACCAGCCCACCGGGCTAGTGACTTCAAATTTTTACTAGCCCGAGACTGATTTTACTAGTCTCAGGCGTAGGGCTAGTGGCTAAAGGCACAGACTGTGGTTAAAAGCTATTCAGGCAATGTCTAGCTCATTTTTGAAGGCCTCACGGTGACTTCAAGATGAAGAACAACAATGAAAGCGTTGTTTCATTGCTTGTTTGTCCCACGTACATTGTATTTGTGGAGATTTTGTCTCATTTGCTTTTACTCAATATCCCTTCATTGCCTATTTGAATAAAATTTGTATGACTAAACAGCTAAAGTATTAGGTCTTTTAGAAGGCTATGGTAATTTACAGTGCTGTCAGAAAAAAAACAATTTTACCTACCTACCTACCCACCTGTGAAAATCAGGGTCGGGAAAGGGGAAACAAACATATTTTTAGATGTGGCCTAATATACAATACAATTTATTGTTGAAATACAATTTTGCCAACCAAAAAATTTATTTTGTGACGTCACTGACTTGATTGGCGAACAAGCCTACTTAGTATGTGCTAGTAGGCAAGACAAAGTTTTTCAAGGTCTTTATGACCCTAAAAACTCCTGTCTGAGCAGTAATAGTGTGTGATTTATTTCATACTCCATAAATAGATGTGTATAGTGTTATAAAACCATTACTTTTTACAGCCACAATAATAATAACACATAAGTGCTGATAATAAAATGTTCAATTAAAATATGTCTTTTTCCTTTATTTTTAGTCAAACATGTAAAATAGTAATACAGATAATACAGATGAAGTTAAACACCATTAGACCCGGGCAATAGACCAATTTCCAATTTCTGTTTATGAATGAATTTGGGTCAATCAGAGTAAATTATGTCACATAACATTGTGACATCTAAAAATCTACCAGTATATTGTGAGGTCAAAATTTTCCTTGAAAATTCACCAATTGGGACCTCATCTATTGAGGACCTTTGAAGTATTCTTGTTGTCCTGCAGGCCCTAAAGGCCTTAGTGTAAATAGGGTGAATAGGGTCTGTAAGTCTCGTTCAATTTAGGACCTTTCAAACAAAAGTTTGGACGCCATAATCTGGAATCGTCATATTTTGTTCCTTTCTAGTTTTTGGATTTATTTAAGTCAAAACAAATATTTTCAATGGTTAGATTCAAAAATTTTTTTTAATTCCAATTTTGGTTAATCTCCTTAAACTCTCAAAGGCAAGCAACTTTTTTTTAGAATACTTGTTTTCACCAATGGTTTTTTGGATGAATTTAAGGCAAAAAAATATTTTCATTGATTTCAAAATTTTTATGCCCTGCCACCAATGTAGAAAAGGCATATAGATTTACCATCGTCCATCCGTACGTTCATTTCTTAGCAACAACACACCACACCACAATGATGTTTCATCAAATTGATTGCCTTGTTGAGTATTGCCAAAATTAGTGACATTTAAGTGTCTTTACCTATATTTTGTGCTTGAGTGACTTTTGTTAAATTTTGCGTTTAAGTCTGTTTCTCAACAACTAAACATACTATTACAATGATAATTAATCACCTTGATGAATACTACCCATGTCAAGGACAATTATGTGTCATTGACCTTCATTTTATGGTTGAATGACTTTTTAGCTCACCTGGCTATGCCAGGGTGAGTTTTTGCCATCACTTGGCATCCGTCGTAAACTTTTCATTCAGAAATCTTCTCCTCTGAAACCACTTGGCCAATTGGAACCAAATTTAGTCACAATACTCCTTGGGTGGTCCCCTTTAAAAATTTATCCGGCAGGTCCGTACCTCATTCAAGATGGCTGCCAGCGGGGAACAGTTTTAACATTGGACCCTATGGGAAAACGCATTTAAAGATCTTCTTCTCAGAAACTACTAGCCCAATTATAAACAAACTTAGTCACAATGGTCCTTAGATGGTCCCATCCAAAAAAAAGTCTGTACCTCATCCAAGATGGCTGCCAGCGGGGAACATAGTTTTAACATTGGACCCTATAGAAAAGACATTCAAAGATCTTCTTCTCAGAAACTACTAGTCCAATTAGAACCAAACTTAGTCACAATGGTCCTTAGATGGTCCCATCCAAAAAAGGTATCTGACAGGTCTGTACCTCATTCAAGATGGCCGCCAGGTGGGAAAATAGTTTTAATATGGGACCCTATGGGAAAAGACATTCAAAGATCTTCATCTCAGAAACTACTAGTCCAATTGGCATGGGCAGAATAAAAAAAAATCTGTGTTTCCGGTAACCCAAACAACCAACCCTAGATTTTTGGGACTAAAAATGCCTACCCTAAAGTTTTTTTGGCAATTTTTAAAGAAGCACTGTTAAAGTCCAGAAGTTACTATCTATATGTCTATGTAAAAAGTTTTGGAAAAATAAAAAAAAATGCCTACCTAACGACCTTAATTTTTGTCTCGCCCTCGACGAAAAAGTCGAGGAAGCAGGACTTAGGGATAGCGTTTCTGGCGGCGGTGTCAACAAATGCAAACTATTGTGAATTAACAAGCTTATGTTAGTTTTAGGTCCATAGTATTTGATGTGCAGTTGCATTATTATAGGTGCAACTCAAATCCCTACTTAGATTATGGCCCTGACCCCTTAGTCATGCATGAACGATCACATTAAGTTTTTAGCAAGCAGTTTGTACAGCCTATACCAGTAGTCCTAGGCACTTGATATTTGATATGCAGTTGCGTCTTGGGGAGTACATACCGATTCCATGCCCGGATGGTGGCCCTGGCCCCTTAGTCATGCATGAACAATCACATCAAGTTTTTAACAAGCAGTTTGTACAGCCTATACCAGTACCCTAGGCACTTGATATTTGATATGCAGTTGCGTCTTGGAGAGTACACACCGATTCCCCGCCCTGATGGTGGCCCTGTCCCCATAGTCATGCATGAACGATCACATTAAGTTTTTAGCAAGCAGTTTGTACAGCCTATACCAGTAGTCCTAGGCACTTGATATTTGATATGCAGTTGCGTCTTGGATAGTACATACTGATTCCACGCCCGGATTGTGGCCCTGGCCCCTTAGTCATGCCTGAACGATCACATTAAGTTTTTAGCAAGCAGTTTGTACAGCCTATACCAGTAGTCCTAGGCACTTTATATTTGATATGCAGTTGCGTCTTGGGGAGTACATACCNGCATGAACGATCACATTAAGTTTTTAGCAAGCAGTTTGTACAGCCTATACCAGTAGTCCTAGGCACTTGATATTTCACATGCAGTTGCGTCTTGGGGAGTGCATACTGATGGTGGCCAGATGGTGGCCCTGGCTCCTTAGTCATGCATGAGTTTTCCCAAGGAAATTGTAAACACAGCTAAAGATTATATTTTATTTTTATTCCTGCTGCAGTAGATCAATGTGCAAATTTAGGTGATGCAAGGGGCAGGCGTATCCTGTGTCCACAGTTTATGAAGAGTATATGTAACCGGAAGCACAGGTATTTTTTTTAGGCCTTAGAACCAAACTTATTCAAAATGGTCCTTAGATGGTTCCTTTCAAAAAATGTATCCGGCAGATCGGTACCAGTGATTTTGTTGCCTTTTTTAAAAACTACCTGTGCCTTTTTGATTAGAAAATATAGCCCAATTTTCGATAAATTGGGAAATTAACTTCAAACATTAAATACTGCAAAATCATTCCATGTCACCATAAATGGTTTTCAGGATTGGATTCATTGTAGGGACACTTCAAGATATGCATGTAAAAATTATATTTACTAGAAACAACAGAACAGTTTAATGATTTTGAAGAATTTAACATGCGATCTCACTCCTTTTTATACGACCGCAAAAATTTTGCGGTCGTATTATGGTATGGCGCTGGCGTCGGCGTTGGCATCTGTGGACAGCATAACTTTGGTTCTAGTGAATGGATTGTTACCAAATTTTAGCATGATGTTTGTTGGCACAATCTTAAGCCCGGGTTTTAATTTCGCATTCCCTTCCTTATGGTCCTTAGATGGTCCCTTCCAAAAAAGTATCTTTCAAGTGCTTACCTCATCCAAGATGGCCGCCAGCAGAAAACATAGTTTAAACATTGTACCCTATGGAAAATACATTCAAAGATCTTCTAAGAAACTACTAGTCTAATTTAAACCAAAGGTAGACATAATGGTCCTTAGATGGTCCCATCCAAAAAAGGTATCCGACAGGTCTGTACCTCATTCAAGATGGCCGCCAGGAGGGAACATAGTTTTAACATGGGACCCTATGGGAAAAGGCATTCAAAGATTTTCATCTCAGAAACTACTAGTCCAATTGGGCATAATAAAAAAAATCTGTGTTTCCGGTAACCCAACCGGTAACCCAACCAACCCTAGATTTTTGGGACTAAAACAGGTCGGTGCATAATCCAAGATGGCTGCCAGCAGGGAATCCCTGTCCAAATTTTTATTCGAATTGTGTTCTGATATGGGTTGTAATGGATGGAGCTCTCACTTGCTAGTGAAACCAGACCAGAAAACTGAAATTTTAGAAAAAAGTATTCTGCAAAACATTTTATTTAAGATTTCAGCAGATAACAATTGGAACCCCTGCCCAATTTTTATCCCTGACGCAACACGATACGGGGATATGGTAATGCCGGGCGTCTGTCCGTCCGCCTTGTAAGCGCTCTAGCAAGCTTATTTTTCATCGGATTTTGATAAAATTTATACAGTAGTGAGTTCAAGGATGCCTCAAGCGAGTTCGAAAATAAGTCCTGGTCGAATATTTTTGTAGGAGTTATGCCCCTTTTTAACTTTGAAAATTGACAAAATATCCTTGTAAGCTCTCTAGCAAATTCATTTCTCACTGGATTTGGATAATATTTACACAGTAGCTTTAGTTCATGGATACCTCAAGCGAGTTCGAAGATGGGTCCTGGTCGAATATTTTTGTAGGAGTTATGCCCCTTTTTAACTTTGAAAATTTGTAAGATATCCTTGTAAGCACTCTAGCAAATTTATTTCTCATTGGATTTGGATAATATTTACACAGTAGCTTTAGTTCAAGGATACGTCAAGGAAGTTTGAAGATGAGTCCTGGTCCAATATTTTTTTGTAGGAGTTGTGCCCCCTTTTAGCTCACCTGGCCAAAGGCCATGTGAGCTTTTGCCATCACTCGGCGTCCGTTGTCCGTCCGTCCGTCCGTTAACTTTTATTAAAAAATCTTCTCCTCTGAAACTACTGGACCAATACTAACCAAACTTGGCCTGAATCATCACCAGGGTATGCTCTTTCAAGTTTGTGATTTTTATGTCCGTAGACCAAACAACATGGCCGCTGTTACTAAAGGGGTAGATTGCTTTTTTTTGCAAATCACTCGAAAACCGTTACAGATATAAAAAATGTGACCATGTAAAAATGATCAGCATGATGAGATCTACCCACTGTGCAATTTTGAAGAAAATCTGAAAACCTGTCTGGGAGTTATATATGGCACGCCAAAGCCACAAAAATGAGATAAAATAGCATTATCACAGGAAATGCTATCTTATCTGTATTTTTGTGGTTTTGGCGCAGATAAAATATCATTAACTCCTGATAATTAAATATGGAAAAAAAATTAACATAGGTCTCTATGCAATAAAGAGATAAAACATTCTTTCCTGGAGGTAAAAGGTAATGAAATTGCTTATCATAACTGGTAGTGAACTTGTTTATCTGTTAACAGGTAATGAACTATCTTATGATAGATGTCCGATCCGTATGTAATAATTTATTGTGCCCATCGAAGAACATCCGTCTCAATCTGTTACATGCAATTTCATCCGCCAAGAAAATGATTTCTTGACTACTAGCAATCAAAAGCTTTAAAAATGTGAAAAGTGTACACTTGATATATTCTTTAGTATATATTTTATTAATTCCATATATTCATTATCACTGTTACCTGTGAGAAACAAAATTTACTTCCTGGTCTCGGACGTCCTTGAATAATAAATAAATAAATAATTAAGGTTTTAATTATAGTTAGCATGGTAAAACTACTATACAGACTTTGCTTAGATCCTGCAAGAAATAGACAAAAGTTTGAAAGACCCCCCCCCCCCATTTCAATGAAATAAACATCCAGTAAGTAAGTAAGTGGTATTTTTAAAGTCATTGATAGCTTGTACAAATTAACAAGCAAACATGATCTCTTAAACTTCTTATATTATAAAAATAAATAACAACGTAATCTTGATAAATAAAAAAGACAAAACGTGCAAACAAAAAGACTGCCTCATGAAGATACACATTCCATACATATGTTAAAGATAAAAATAATAAGAATATATATTATATATCTCAAATTTACACTTCAAATTCAATCTGACAATTACTTTTTTCATGATGTTTTTATGCAAACATTACTTAAAAACAATTACATGCATTCAATTCTGCGTGGAGGTCATACTTGCATGTATATTTCATAGAATATACATTCATGCAACGATCACAGGAACAGGTAATTTTAACGATGATATATTGTGGTATTGTAATTCTTAATATATATTGACGAGACTTTATTCATATAAACAAATTTTATAACGACAAAGAGAAAATACAGAATAATATATACACACAATATTACAAAATTCGTTTCAAATGGTAAATGGATAAGAAAAAGAAAAGAAATTATGTTACAATTCTAAAATTATTACATAGTTTTCAGAAAAATAATCTGATCTAAAAAGATTGAATTAAATAAGTTATTGAAAATTATCTATCTTCATCTGATTGCTTTCAACATAAATCAGATAATGCAGTTACATAAATCAGATAATACAGTTACCCACAGATATTATGTCTGATTGGTTGATATCAGAAAACAGATAATGCATTTAATAGCACGCCAAAACCACAAAAATGCAGAAAAAACTGTATTAACAGATAATGCTATGTTATCTTGAGATAAAACATCATTACCATATAGATTGCATAGAGACCTATGTATAAAATATTTAAAAGTATTTATCAGGAGGTAATGAGGAAACCTGATAATACATGTCTGATAATGTGTGCCAAAACCACAAAAATTCAGATAAGATAGCATTACCTGAGATAATGCTATTTTATCTCATTTTTGTGGCTTTGGCGAGCCATAGTTATAGCCCTTTTTCCGTGAAATTTTCAAAATTTTTGCATTTTTAATTTTTATTTCAAAAAGTGTAACAGATAGAGGTCAAGTGTAAATTGCAAAAATGTTCAGCAAATTAAGACCTACCCACCCTGAAATTTTGAAGAAAATCCATAAACCCTTGTAGGAGTTATTGCCCTTTTTTTACTGAATTTTTTTAATTTTCGTATTTTTCATCTGTTATTTCCAAAACTATAGAAGATGAAGGTTAAGTGTAAATGCCATGCTGTGGCGACTTCAAAACTGATGTTGAAAATTGTTCCTTGACTGCCATTTTCAAAATGGCCGCCAAAAAAGGCGGTAAAATTCAACATTGTCCGATTTCAATGAAATTTGGTTTCAAAATAGATCTTGATGTTGCGAGTTCAAAACCGGTGTTGAAAATTGTTTCTTGACCACCATTTTCAAAATGGCCACCAAAAAAGGCGGGAAAATTCAACATTGTCCGATTTCAATGAAATTTGGTTTCCATGTAGATATTGATGTTGCGACTTCAAAACCGATATTGAAAATTGTTCGTTGACCGCCATTTTAAAAATGGCCGCCAAAAAAGGTGGGAAAATTCAACATTGTCCGATTTCAATGACATTTGATTTCCAAATAGGTCTTGATGTCGCAACTTCAAAACTGATGTTAAAAATTGTTCATTGACTGCCATATTTAAAATGGCTGCCAAAAAGTTGGGAAAATTCAACATCGTCCGATTTCAAAGAAATTTGATTTCCAGATAGATATTGATGTTGCGACTTCAAAACCTATGTTGAAAATTGTTTGTTGACTGCCATTTACAAAATGACATCTCGACTTCAAAACTGGTGTCAAAAGTGGTCCTTAGTAAGAACATTTTTTATCAAAAAAGCCCAACAAAGAAATATAATAAAACATGATCAGACTTTAAAAACAGTTCAAGATATTGGAGGTGTTCGACCTACGAAAGTTTGAGAAACTGAAGATCAACTGTATAACTTATATTGTTACCTTGATTGTGGCAACTGAAAGCCAGGTGAGCGATACAGGCTCCTGGGAGCCTCTGGTTAACTTTGAAAATTTACAAAATTTCCTTGTAAGTGCTCTATCAAATTTATTTCTCATTGGATTTGGTTAATCTTTACTCAGTAGCTTAAGTTTAAGGATGCCTTAACCGAGTTCAAAGATGAGCCCTGGTTCAATATTTTTGTAGGAGTTATGCCCCTTTTTAACTTTGAAAATGACCACAAATATGTGGGGTTTCAAATTTCTGGTGCGGCGGGCATATATGGCTACGCGTAGCCCTTGTTTTTGTAAAATGGGGACTAAAAAAATTGGGCACTGAATGTTTTAATTTCAGCAATATGTATTACCTTGATTATAAGGGGAACCCCTGCCCAAATTTTTTTATGCCCCCGGATCTTTAGATTGGGGGCATATTGTTTTTGCCCTGTCTGTCTGTATGTATGTACATGTATTTCTGTCTGTCTGTCTGTCTGCAACTTTAACCTGGCTAATAACTCTTAAACCAGATGTGATAGGACCTTCATATTTGGTATGTATCGTAAATATGTAGAAATTATTGTAACTTTTGTGGAATGAAAGAAAAGACGTCTTGAATATGTTTCATAGTGTATTACAAAGCTACAGATACACGCCATAGAGATGTGATGTAACATTAGCGCGAAACAACGTTAACGTCCATTACGCGGAATTCACAACATCCTGGGCCACACGAAAGTAAAATTTGAAATGAAATTACTGAAAACATTACAAAAATGAATTATCAAGACATTACTGTTCTTTAAGTGTCTCTCAGTAAAATAAATGTCCATTTAACTTAAACAGAATTCAAATATTAATAGTTAACACTCTTTATAAATGAAATTAAACAGTCCATTTCTTTATCTTCTCCATGGCATCAAGATTTGTTTTTCGACACGAGTTTTGTGTACAGTCCATATTTATTGAATCACAATCATTAACACAGTCTCTGTTTGCTGTTACTTCTAAAGGAAATAGTTTTACAATCGAACGTGAAGTAAACTTATCTAGTGCGTATCATCGCAGACCTGACTAGTCCATCAGCTCCTTTGTTTAGTTTGTCCACTACGGCTAGAGTCCATTTAGTCCTTGGTGAATCATCATACACTTGTACAACATCTCCAATGTCTATAACTTGTTTGTCGCTGCCCGTATTGCGATGATACTCTCTCAAAGATGTAAGGTATTCGTGTTTCCATTTGTACCAAAACTGATTTATAATGTGTGTTTTCTGTCCAAAGAGTCTATTCATAGATTCATGAGTCATTTCAGTGGGCAAATGTTCTAATCCTCGATCCTCTGAATACGGTAGTGACGTCATCCGTCTACCGTAGAGTAAGTGCGACGGAGTAAGTGGTTCATCTGCTTGGTCCGATGACACATAAGTTAACGGCCTGTCGTTGAGAATGGTTTCCACTTCTGTTACTATTGTCCTTAAAAGTTCAACATGAATAAATGAACGGCCTAAAACCTTCTTTATACAATTTTTGGTGATTCCTATGAGTCTTAATAAGCTGAACTCCATTATGCATATTTCACTCAGTTCAGTTCAGGTCAAAGGTCAAGGTCACAGAGGTCAAAAGGTCAAAATCTAGATTTTACTATAGCTCATTAATTACAATTGATAGAGGCTTGATATTATATACATGTGTGTGAATAGATCTAATAAAGCTTAATACAAATCTACCAAAAAATTTAGGTAAGGTCAAAGGTCAAGGTCACTGAGTGCAGATTTGAAAACTTTCATTGCCTATATCTTTTCAGCAAGATGTGATAGGACCTTCATATTTGGCCTGTATTTGGTCATATGAAGCTGAACAGAATTATGCAAATTTTTCTAAGGTCAGTTCAAAGGTCAAGGTCACAGAGGTCAAAATGTAGATTTTGCTATGACTCGTTAATTACAATTGCTAGAGGCTTGATATTCCATATGTGAATAGATCTAATAAAGCTAAGTACAAATCCATAAAAAAATTTCAGTCAGGTCAAAGGTCAAGGTCACTGAGTGCAAATTTAAAAACTTTTAACATTGCCTATATCTTTCTAACCAGATGTAATAGGACCTTCATATTTGGTCTGTATATTGGCTATATGAAGCTGAACAGTTTTATCCAAATTTCACTTAGTTCAGGTCAAGGCCACAAGGTCAAGGTCAAAAGGTCAAAAAACTAGATTTTGCTGTAGCTCATTACTTATAATTGTTTGAGGCTTCATATTCTATATGTGAATAGATCTATAGAGCTCAATGCAAATCTACCACAAAAATTTGGTCAGGTCGAAGGTCAAGGTCACTGAGTGAAAATTGAAAACTTAAACATTGCCTACATCTTTTCAACCAGATGTGATAGGACTTCATATTTGGCCGGTATATTTATCATGTAAAGCTGAACACCATTATGCAAATTTCATTTAGGTCAAGGTCACAGAGGTCAAAAGGTCAAAATCTAGATTTTGCTTTTAGCTCGTTAATTACCATTGTAAGAGGCATGATATTCTATGTGTGAATAGATCTAATGGAGCTTAGTACAAAGGTGTACTTAACCTTAATTTCTAGTGATTGCAGTTTAAGCAAGTTTGTATTGTAGACATGGTTGCTACTGGTGGAGCCTTCGGTTGCAAAGGAAACCAAACAAGAAAATGGAAGTTTTAAAAAAAAAAGTATTCCGCTAAATTTTATGTTTTGTTTTCAGAAATATGTAAACGCTAGTTAATAAGGAGAACCCTGCCTAAATATTTTTGAAAGGGGCTTGTAATGTGTTGATTTTTGCAAAAGTTATTAACTAAATTATAAGGGAAACCCCTGCCCAAATTATTTTTATACAACCGCAAAAAAATTTTTGAGGTCGTATATTGGTATGATGCTGGGGGCATCGTCGTCGTCGGCGTCATCGGTGTCGGCATCGTCAGCGTTTGTAGACTCTTCATTTCCGTGCCATAACTTCAGTTCTAGTTGATCAATCCTTATGAAATTTTAAAATAATGTTGCTTGTCACAAAAGGAAGGTTGGGATTGGTTTTGGGTATTTTGGCCCCGCCCGTTTTTTTAAAAAGGGCCATAAAGGGCCAAATTAGGTGTATTCATATATTGGGCTGTAGAATATTTATTATTTATCGAATTTTGATGGGGTTTCTTTCAGTGTGATCCTTAGGAAATTTGGAATCAGAGGTAGGTCAACGTATTCATGTCACAAGTACCATTAATGAGATAAATGGGTCCCAAATGGGGGAAATCTCAAAAATCTATTTTTTTCATTTTTTGTCCGATTTTGATGCAGTTTTTTTCATTAGATTTCTTATGAAAAATTGATGTGGCGCTCAACTTTTATATTTTTGGTAACTTGTTTCCTTTCCGAGCTATGAGGGGCCGAACGGGGCCAAAATTGCAAATTTGCTGATTACCTGAAATTTTTATTTTTCATCGGATTTCGATGGGATTTTTTTCTTTGAATTCCTCTTGATATAAGCTTTCAATAGTATGTCAACGGATTTTGCGTAACTCTTACAGTTTCCTAGCTACAATGGGTCAAAGGGGCCAAAATTGCAAATTTGCTGATTACCTGAAATTTTATTTTTCATCGGATTTCGATGGGATTTTTTTCTTTGAATTCCTCTTGATATAAGCTTTCGTTAGTGTGTCAACGGATTTTGTGTCACTCTTACCGTTTCCGAGCTACAAGGGGTCAAAGGGGCCAAAATTGCAAATTTGCTGATTACCTGAAATTTTTATTTTTCATCGGATTTTGATGGGATTTTTTTCTTTGAATTCCTCTTGATATTAGCTTTCAGTAGTATGACAACGGATTTTGCGTAGCTCTTACCGTATCCGAGCTACAAGGGGTCAAAGGGGCCAAAATTGCAAATTTTTGAAATATGTGAAATCTTTATTTTCCATCGAATTTCGATGGGATTTTTTTTTTGAATTCCTCTTGATATAAGCTTTCAGTAGTATGTCAATGGATTTTGCGTTGCTCTTACTGTTTCCGAGCTACAAGGGGTCAAAGGGGCCAAAATTACAAATTGTTTTGAAATATGTGAAATCTTTATTTTTCACCAGATTTTGATGGGATTTTTTTCTTTGAATTCCTCTTGATATAAGCTTTCAGTAGTTTGCCAACTGATTTTGCGTAGCTCTTACCGTTTTCGAGCTACAAGGGGTCAAAGGGGCCAAAATTGTAATTTTTTCGAAATATTTGAAATCCTTATTATTCATCGGATTTTGATCAGATTTTTTTCTTTGGATTCTTCTTGATATAAGCTTTCAGTAGTAAGTCAACAAATTTGGCATAGCTTTTCCCGTTTCTGAGCTAAAGGGGTCAAAGGGGCCAGAATTGTAATTTTTCGAAATATTTGAAATCCTTATTATTATTATTCATCGGATTTTGATCAGATTTTTTTCTTTGGATTCTTCTTGATATAAGCTTTCAGTAGTAAGTCAACAAATTTGGCATAGCTTTTCCTGTTTCTGAGCTAAAGGGGCCAAAGGGGCCAAAATTGCAACTGATTCAAGCTCTTTATTGTGTCCATTTAATTACTGTATCAAGCTCTTTACTGTGTCCTCATTCATTTGAATTGCACTCATGTTCAAATTTCAGTATTCGACATGCTGCGGCCATATCATGCTGCGCTCGGCATAGCCCTTTATTGAAAGGTGGTCTGAAATGGGTCGAAATAGATAACACATTCAAATACATTTAAAGATCCTTTCTGAAACAACTTGTCCAATTAGAAAACAATGGTACATTGATGGTACCTTCCAATAAAGGTATCCAGGAGGACCACACCTCATCCAATATGGCTGCCAGCATTAAGATTTTGAATTTGGTCTCTGAAACCACTTATCCCATTGGAACTAAACTCGATCACAAAAGTCCTCTGGTGGCCCCCTTCAAATAATTTGCATTTGGCATGTCTTTATCCAATCCAAGGTGTCCTCCAGCAGGGAGCATAGTTTAACATTGAACCCTATTGGAAATGCCTTTTGTGTCCGCCATGGTCCAGGTGAGGGATACAGGCTCTTGAGAGCCTCTTGTGTTAAATTTTGTTTTTTAAGTCCATTACTCAACAACTACATAACATATGACTATGAAATTAATCATCTTGGTGATACTACCCAATTCTTTGTACCATTGTGGTGGCTTTGACCTATATTTTGATGTTTAATCAAATAAATCATTATTGTGAGTACTACATACTTCATAGATGATTTTATAACTGACCTATATTTTATGCTTCAGGGACTTTAACTGGACATTTTGTTAAGGTCCATTAATTGAACAGTCATCTGTAATATTTATTAAATAAGCATCTGTAATAGTTGTTCGTGAAACCATATAATGATAAGTAACTAATTTTATGACTTATTGACTTAAATTATATATTGCATTAAATTTGTCAGCAGGGCAGCCGTGTCTTATAGACACATTCTCTATTTTGTTACAATTTGGGTAAATTTCCTGAAACTCTCAAAGACAGTAATGTTTCTTGAATTTTACTTAGCAACCACATCTTAATATACGCCAAATTAAATGACATTTGAGTGAACAAGCGAGATACTAGATTCCGCAGAACCGTGTTGAATTATTATGATTAGACCAGCTTTATTTTTCGCATCGAATTCAGCAGCGAAGCAGGGACGGGCAAGACTTCTAATAATGTCAGCACTTTTTAAAGATTTTTGTTTAATTATATCCTAGTTTGTACATTGTGTTGTATTTGTATTAATGTATAAAGTTTAATGATATTAGTATACATCCCTCACAGAACATGTACATGAAGAAATCTCTTTGCTTGGATTTACCATGTACTGTATTTGTAGAGACTTTGTCTCAGTACATGTACTCCATATCCTTTCATTGTTGTTATGTACAACCCAGACCCTCTTGATCTGCCTATGAATTGCAAGATGTATTTCTCACTTAAGCGCTTTGATTTTATAATGCAATGCCTCCGAGACTAGGTAACATTGTGTGATGGATACAATGTACGGTAAACATTATCGTATATTACTTTGAATCTGAATTTATCTGAGGAATAATTTCAGATGAATTGTTTCTCGTCAATTAAAATTTATCAAAAGAATTGTCATGTAGGGAAAATTATAAGTATACACTTCAATTTCATAAATAGTTTGGTTTTTTTTAGGAAGTGTATACATGTATTTATTTCAATAGGCCAGGAATCCAGTCATTCCTTCATACAGGTATTTGAGGTGACCCTTTCGGCCTCCAGTTACATGAGTCCTATCTCTACAGTCCCTTAATTTGTCAGACAGTTATCTAATTAAACAACCATTTGCTTCACCTTGATAAAGAATGTACATAATGGCAGTAGTAGGTCATCGTTTTTTGGTATCTTTGCGGTCAAGAGACATCTTTTGACAATTTTTATCGAGATGATGACAAAATGGCGACCTGCAGAACGTAGTCAGTCACTCTGAGATATGGATCTCATTCTCATGCACTTATTCTTTGGAATAAACATTAATATAGATACTTGTCTGTTTCTATGAAAGGAAATAAATAATAACAAATAATTATTTATTGTGAATTGCCTCTTAATCTGTGATTAAAATTATCCTGGATTAGACAGGGGAATGGACAGACAGAACAGAATACTCTATGCCCCCTACTTACATAGACAGGACATACATGAGTAAATTGGCCTGATCATGATCAGTAATGGCCCTTTGTCAGGTTAATTTGTAGTTACTTTGATTTAGAATGCCTCTATTTTTGGGTTAGGGATTTAGGAAGTACATGTTGTAAGTCATTATTGTATCTTACATCTTTTGCTTCCTGGGGATAATTGATACAGGATTGACATTAATATAAGATTTAAAGAAATTAATAACCCTTTTCAGATCACCAATTTATCATGTCTACACAGGGATTTTGTTAAATTTACATTGAAAATTCATCATTTATAACCAGCACATGTACATATCTACCTTCACATGCAGTGCTCAGCTTGTGTTTATAAAATTGGATAACAAAAGGCAGCTTTGTTGTTCATGGGCTACATGTATATCTGTCATGTCTGCATGTCAGAATTGCCTCAGCTACAAAGACCTTGATATTTGGTCATGTTGGTATGGGATATACAAAAAGTAGTATAAATACCGGTACTACAGTGTACTACTTTTGACCATTATCTCAAGTTCATATTAATCAGATATATAGATGATATTTTGTCACTAAACAACCCTTCGCTTTGGTGATTTTCTTCATCTGATCTATCCAAAAGAGCTCCAAATTAAGGATACTACAGACACTTCCACATCAGCCTCATTCCTTGACCTTCACCTTAAAATTGACAATAGAGACTTCAAACTAAGCTTTACGACAAATGGAATGACTTTTCCAATAGTCAACTTCCCGTTTCTTTGTAGCAACATCCTAACATTGCCAGTATACTGAGTTTACATCTCCCAGTTCATTCGCTATTCAAGAGCCTGTGTTCGATACAGTGACTTCCTTTATAGAGCCCGGTTGCTCACAAATAGGCCACTTAACCAAAGGTATGTCACCAAAACTTGAAGTCATCCCTTCAGAAGTTTCACGGTTGACATCACCATCTTATGGACCGCTATAGGATATTTGTTTCCAAGATGACAACAGTTCTTGCCCTTTAAAGCTTAACTGCTGTTTCGTCTTCTGGATTTGACATATTCAACACGGCGGATGTCTTATAAGAAGCAGGAGATGCTTACTCTACCGGTGCACCTGATCTCGCCCATGGTTTTTTATTGAGTCCGTGTTGTTCATCTTTGTGTTTGTGTCTTCATTTTTATACGACCGCAAAAATTTTGTGGTCGTATTATGGTATGGCGCAGTCGTCAGTGTCGGCGTTGGCATCTGTGGCCAGCATAACTTTGTTTCTAGTGGACGGATCATTATCAAATTTCAGTATGAGGTTTCTTGGCATAATGGCAAGCCCTGGTTTTAATTTCTGGTTTGTTGCCCCACCCATTTCAGAAAAGGGGGCCAAAAAGGGGTAAAATTGGGTATTTATGTGTCTGTGGACACCATAACTTTGGTTCCAGTGAACGGATCATTTTCAAATTTTAGTATGATGTTTCTTGGCACATGCTTGAACACTGGTTATAATTTGATGTCCCTGGCCATGCCCATTTTAGAGAAAGGGGCCAAAAGGGGTTAAATTGGGTGTTTTCACATATTTGACTGTAGAATCTTTATTATTTATCAGAATTTGATGAGGTTTCTTTCAGTGTACTCCTTAGAAAATTTCCAATCTGGAGTATGTCAATGGATTTCATGTGGCACGTGCCGTTCATGAGATAAATGGGGCCCAAAAGGGGCGAATTTCAAAAATTTAAATTTTTTTATTTTTAGTAAAACTTTGTTTCTAGTGGACAGATCATTATCAAATTTCAGTATGAGGTTTCTTGTCATGAGCTTAAGCCCTTCGTGTTTGTAGCCGTACGCCTTTCAGAAAAAGGGGCCAAAAAGGGGT
This sequence comes from Modiolus philippinarum, assembly GCA_002080025.1. NCBI lineage: Eukaryota > Metazoa > Mollusca > Bivalvia > Mytilida > Modiolidae > Modiolus > Modiolus philippinarum. The sequence goes on from MJUU01072983.1 coordinate 24,846, forward strand.
AAAATTGGGTATTTTCGTGTCTGTGTACACCATAACTTTGGTTCCAGTGAATGGATCATTGTCAAATTTTAGTATGATCTTTCTTGGCACATGCTTGAACCCGGGTTTTAATTTTATGTTCCTGGCCCTGCCCGTTTCAGAAAAAAGGGCCAAAAGGGGTTAAATTGGGTGTTTTCACATATTTGATCGACTGTAGAATCTTTATTATTTATCAGATTTTGATGGGGTTTCTTTCAGTGCACTCCTTAGAAAATTTCCAATCTGCAGTATGCCAACGGATTAATAATAATAATAATAAAAGCTTTATTTAAAGAGGGTTACACAGTTAGTACAAACTAATCTTCCCTGAGGCCCTCAATAACAATATTGAATACACACAAGATAATGCATACTACAATTAAAGAGTACATTGTGATATCAGATACAAAATGTTATAAAAATACAAATTTATTTCATGTGGCATGTGCCATTCACGGGATAAATGGGGCCCAAAAGGGGCGAATTTCAAAAAATTTAATTTTTTAATTTTTAGTCTGATTTTGATGCTGTTTTTTTGCAATGGATTCCTTATGAAAATTAACATAGCGCTGCACAATCAGATTTTTGACAACTTGTTTCCTTTCCAATCTATGAGGGGCACAATGGCACCAAAATTGCAAACATGCAGATTACCTAAAATTTTTTATTTTTCATCTGATTTCAATGGGATTTTTTATCCCCGCACTTTCGAAGAAAGTTCGGGGATAATGTTATACC